>JBAMBK010000906.1:0-98843 GCA_037043435.1 Drosophila suboccidentalis
TTTGGAGTGGTGGTGTCACAAAGAATAAATGCACTTTTGACTTTGTAATTAAAACTTTTATTTTCACTGAATTGCACTTCGTGTGCTGTGGCGGTAGAACTTGTAGAATATATGTATGTATGTATATATGTGTATGTAGTGAAAGTGACATATGTTTATGTAAAATGTAATGTTAGTTACATGTCGTGACTGTGTTCTATGTAATGTAATGTAATGTTAGTGTTAAAGTATTTACATAGGGAGAGTGCTGTAATGCTAACATACAAATAAGATCTGGCATCGACATCCTCCCCCCCTTGCAATGTATTGCAAGTGGATTTACTGGCCACATGTGCCGGATAGCACCCATCCAAAAGCCGTGTTTTGGGCCATTGGCAGGCCGTTGGTGCTCGGTAGAATCCCCGGTTGGATAATGTGAGGATACACGTCGGCACCAAGCACCAGCGAGACAGTGGCAGGGCGAAACCAGTGATCGTCAGCGAGGACCACGCTCTTGAATTGCTCCGGAACGTCACGCTCAATTTGCTTCATAGGAGTGCGACAACATAGTTGGGAATCAACTTGCAAGAGGATTTCTCGCACGAGGTTGGACGTTCTCGATCGGAGAACCGCAGTGCAGACGCCTTCCGCACCAACGCGGGTGACGGATAGCCCGCGGGCATTTGCCAGAGATGCGCTGATGCGGCTGGTCGGACTGCACGGGTCGATCAGAGCTCGTGCCTCGAACGTCTTTACCCCGTTGTCCAGCAAAATTATTGCCGTCGGCAGGATGCTTACAGCCTTGTGCTGGAGCAGTGACGTGAGCGACGTCCGCAGTGCGTCTGTGCGAGGTGCCGAAGGAGACTGACGCCGAGATGCTGGAGGGGAGGGAGATCGTCGCCGAGATGCTGGCGGTGAGGTAGATCGTCGCCGAGATGCTGGTGGTGAAGGGGATCGTGGCTCTGACGACGTTCGCGGCGAGGTTTCTCGCCTTGAGGGGCGAGCCTCACGCACTTCCTTGAAGTGGAGCAAGGTGTGGTGGTCTCCGTCGCACTTTTTGCAACGCCCGTTGCTGCGGCAGGATTGCCCGGAGTGCTGGTGGGCCAGGCAGTTGGGGCAGTACTTGTTGACAAGCACTGCTCGAAGGCGCTTCTCTGCCGTCAGCCGCAGGAAACGCTGGCACTTTCGCAGGGCGTGCACTCCTCGACAAACTCGGCACCGGAATGAGTTTGTTCCGATGGGGCGGGCATACTGCGTGGATTTGCGTGCTGGCATCTTTACGTTGTGTTTGGAAACTAAAAATAATAAAGAAGTATCCTTAGTGTGGACGAAAGAACTTGACAGAAAACACACGGAGGTTAGTTGGACAGCACAGGCAGGTTGTTCTCTTAAATTTAGGATCAGCTTTGAGACGTGTCTCCCAATGTAGACGGCCATGGAATACTCTCCTCCGTCAGAAGAAGAGTCACCTTTGCGACGCGCCTTTGTATGGAAACTGACGCTACTTGCGAGAGGATACTGCAAGTTTTGGGCGACTTGTCGAAGGACTCTGAGTGGCAAAAATGGGGCACAATTCACTCCGAGAGTTACTGTGCTTAGCTCAAAGTCTCCGATCTCGCCATCTGCCTTTCGGGAAAGAGTTCGTTGATACGGAATATGCTCGAGGTCCACCAGGATTTGACGACACATTTTCGTAATGTCAGCGTTAAAGACATACCGAAAGTGTCGCCACTTAAGGATCTGCATAGTGAGATCGGATTGCAGAATGGGTCCTGGATGAAGGATATCATTCAGGTTCTTGCCATTTGAAGATGGACAAGATGCATTGGAAACTACTTGTAACTTAGTAGTGGTGCTATCAGGTTTAAAAACAGCGTGACCATAGAAATGGAATTTTGCGGAGATGCCATGCGGAGAAACTGGTGTTATGTGACCTAAATCGAGATCTTCTTGGAGCACGGAGTTGTGCTGCTCTTTTAAAAAGACGCTTCTGGATAAATGACTCTCGTTTTTCAGGAATTGAGCAGGTGCAATTGATTTAGAATGACCCAAAACGATATTGCCAGGATTTCGGAATGGAAGAGGGACCACATATCTGCCACATCCGTTCCGTGAAGTCGTCCGAACAAAGTTTGATTCACAGAAGGAATCGGACTCATTGACCAACTTAGTTGGAATATCCTCCACCGCCCGAAATTTGGAGAGACGATTATCGAGCTCCCCTCCATCGCTGACCGAAATTCGCGTTGTGAAAGAGGAGATGGAACTAGGCACGATCTTTGAAACTGGGCCAGTTAGGATCCAGCCGAAAACTGTCTCCTGCCCAAGGAGTGAGCCGCAGATATTCGGATAGGAGCCGCTTAAAATCACGGATGGAAGGATATCCGCTCCTATGAGAACGTCAATCTGCGAGCTCCGATAGAAAGAGGGATCGGCTAACTCGATATTTGGGAGATTCTTCAATGAACTTTGTGGGATCGTGTATGAAGGCAAATTACCTGCCAATTGAGGAATAACGAACGCTGAAGTTTCTATGCGCAATCTCGGTTTCGCAGGAGAACCCATTTGGAAGTGACATAGCTTTTGAGCTTGGGCTGCAATCGCCTGGTTAAGTCCTGAGACTTGCGCGTGTACGGATTGGAATGGCAACTTAAGCGTTTGGAATAATCGCTCAGAAATGAAAGTGGCTTCAGATCCTGAGTCGATCAGAGCGCGAGCGGTATATGTAGCTCCCAAATGGCATACATTTATGACCGCTGTGCCGAGGAGAACACCTTGGCTGTTAGCAGCAAAATAATTTTGAATATTTGCTGTTGACTGAATTGGAGTGGACTGTATATTGGAATTAGAAGGTTGCCAAGAAGCAGCGTTCTCATTTAACGTAGTCGCAGGATTGGATGTCGAAGAGGCGGCTTCGCCTCGATGCAGTAGAGTGTTGTGCCGACCCTTGCATGTAAAACAATTGTGCGCACTCGTGCATTCTCGCAATTGATGGCCTCTCGCGAAACAGTTCAAGCAGAGTTTTTTCTGCTTAATATATGTCCCCCGTTCATTGACAGACATCTGCAAAAAACGAGGACACAAGCGGACTGGATGATTTTCCCTGGAGCACAAATCGCACGTTTTGCTTTTCATGCTAACCTTTGCTTCGAAAGAATTCAACCTCTTAGAGCCTGCGCTATTACGGGAGGATGAATTGGAAACGCTCTGAGAGTTGGAAGTAGGTTTTAAATCCTCTATCTGCTCTAAGGTGCGATAGCGCTCATTAAGGAAGCAGTCCAAATCGCTCCAAGTCGGAATCCCGGAGCTCTTTGATAAGGATTGCTCCCAAAGAGACACAGTAAGCTTAGGAAGCTTGGATGTGCACAGGAAAACCAGAATGCAATCTGCGAACGAGGAAGAAGTGGAAATCTCGGAGTGCTCAAGAGCTGTTAAGCAACGTTGGATGGTGCTATGAAGATCTTTTATTGCTGCACCTGATTCGCTATTAACCGAGGGCAGGTTAAAAAGAATCTTGAGCTGACTCGTGACAAGTAGCCGCTTGTTAGCGTATCGTTCGCTGAGCGCATTCCACGCTGATGCGAAACCATCATTCGTTAGTGGAAATTTGGCGATAATATCGTTGGCTTCACCCGCTGTTTTGGTGTTGAGATGATACAATTTCTCAACTGGAGTCAACCTTGGATTGTTGATATATATTGCCGTAAAAAGATCACGGAACGTGGGCCAACGCAAATAATCTCCATGGAACACTTCTGTGTCGCACGGAGGGAGACGACAGCCCCCGGAATAGGAAAGGGGCGCTGGTACGACTTGTGTGGCTGGCACAGCTGCCCGACTGATTTGCCCTTTCAATTTGGAAATACACCTTTCGTATACGGTGTAGCAGTGATCGTATTTGGACTCCATCGCTGGCACATCGTTACTGCCCGCCTCTTGGCTGAGTGCTTTTGAGCACACTTCGTACTCCGCCTCAACTTTATCCCACAGGATTTGTAAACGGTCTCGGCGGACCTCAAATGTGAAGATATTGTCATCGTCGGACGGGGGAGTGTTGACGCGGGACTCAAACTGGCAAAGTTTGTCGGTTACGGAGATGAAGCTGGATAACGCCATTGTGGAAGCCGAAGGTGACGCTTTTCCAATGGATCTGGTTTTTACCGGACTACGTTGAGAGTACCCTGCCTTTGAAGCGAGTGCAGAGGGTTCACGCTTGGGTTTTATCGATCCTGTGTTGGATGATGTCCTTAAAGCTGATGCTGGCGAAACCGAAAGACGAGGAGTGGAAGCGGATTTCGGCTTGTCGACTGATCTGAAGGAACCTTTTGTATCAGAAGGCGTTCGCGTGCCCGATGGGATAGAAGAAGCAGAAGAGCGACGCGCAGTGCTAGCGGTTGGGACGGTAAGCTGATCCTTAGCTGTTCGATCTGTCCCCTTTGACCCTTCTGACATAATATTTTCCAAACTTCAAAGGAATATACTTCTTTCTTTTGTTTCTAAGTATCAGATACCCGAAAACGAAACCAAAAAAGCCAATAGAAAAGATGGAGAGAGGCTGCTGAAGATGCGATGAATTACCACGATGAATTATTGCAATTTGGATTTTTCTGTTATTGGAACACAGGAGAGTGATAATAACAAGAAAAGGAGATAATCAATTAACCAAAAAATACCAAAGAATCAACTGGATGCAGTTTTCTAATAAATTTTATATATTAAAAAATGTTCAAATTGGATTATTATTTTTTTAAACAAAGAAAATAAATTTTATTATTAAAAAAAAACGGAATATTTGTTTTTTGTTTGTATTTAGTTTGAAAAACGCAATGGAAACGACGATATTTTGTAAACGATGATTTTCACTGGATAAGTGACCGATGAATCGATTGGACAGTAGGCATCGATTGATTGCGATGATTACAGCTGATGATCTCGATTGCGTTTATCGATAGTTTCTTTGTTTACGTTTTGGAATTATGCGCGAGTGGAATAAATATGATAATACAATACTTATTAACTTAATATAGTTGAGTGGAATAAGTATTGTATTACATGCAATATTTTGGAACGCGCCTAATGTTTTCGATCAGCTGATGTATTTGTGTTTTATGTGTGGAAATGTTTGTGGTTGCCGGCATATGCATGTGTACATATATGTATGTATGCTGCACAAAAATATGTGAACATATGTGCGTATGTAAATATGTTATCACTTGTTGCTGCTTATTGCCGGCGATATTGTAGTTGCGTAAATGTTTTGTAGAAATGTGTTAGTATAATATAATATAATATGCATGCGGTAAAATGTTCAATATGTAATTTAAGTGTTCAGTGGAATTGGGAATAATCAACGCTTGTAAATATGTACATACATACGCCACTATGTGTGTGTCATATGTAAGTACATATGTATGTAAGTCACAACGTAGGCGGCAATGACAAATGCAATAATATTTAGGAGAAAATATATTGCAAAACGAGATGACAGCGACTTGTGTATAATATTTAGAATAAAATATTATTATGTGATGTTTTTTTGTATATGTTGCAGTGGAAAACGGAACTGTAGAAATATATCACGTAAGTACATACATATGTCAATAAATATACTTATGTATATTTATTTTGGTTTGAACATATGATTTGCTGGTAAGAGTTTATAGTCGGACTTGGACTTTATTAGCGGATGCTGGACACAATTGGACGAATTGGAAAGAAACATACATACATATAATTTATATTGGAATATATAAAAAATATGGCGGGATATGTATGTATGTCGGTATGTAGAAGGTTTTCATATATGGGATATGAAGCATAAATAAAAATGCATTACTTATCTTGTTTCACCAAGGAACTAGCTGGGGCGAGTCAGGAAGGATATCCGGCTCGAAGGACCAATGTTTGGAGTGGTGGTGTTAAACAAATGAGGAAATGCACTTTTAACTTTGAATATAACTTTTATTTTCACTTTGAGTTGCACTTCGTGTGCTGTGGCGGATGACTTGTAGAATATAAGTATGTATGTATATATGTGTATGTAGTGAAAGTGACATATGTTTATGTAAAATGTAATGTTAGTTACATGTCGTGACTGTGTTCTATGTAATGTAATGTAATGTTAGTGTTAAAGTATTTACATAGGGAGAGTGCTGTAATGCTAACATACAAATAAGATCTGGCATCGACAAAGATGTTTATAGCATACCTGTTAAATCTCGATTAGAATTACTAATCAATTAGATTATTTATTCGAAATAATCGTAGTGATTATATAATTCACTGTTGAAAAATTTGTGATTATTTAATGATTACGATTAGAAAAAATCAAAAAAAAATCTAAAATTATTACGATTATTCAAAATAATCAGAAAAAATCAAAAAAAATCTAAAATAATCGTTTTGACAGTTTCCGGATTATTTTTGATTTTTTCTGATTATTTCTGATTATTTAGATTTTTTTAGATTTTTTAGTAAAAATCAAATTATTTTAAATTTTCAAAATCAAAGTAGCCAAAGCATTTGATTATATGTACATAGTGGCTTTGTGCTGGTCACATAAAGCCCTGATGAGTGCATTCAATTTTGAATCTAAAGCAACTAGTAATAGTTTTTCAGAGGTTACTCAACATTTTGATTTTGACATTGATGGTGAGTAAATTTTTTGCAATTGTAATAATTTGTTGATTTTCAAGATTTCTTATTTTGCAGATGATGAAAATAATCTTTATTCACCCGAGGAACAAAAAAAAGGTCAACGATCATTAATTTGCCATCAGCTATCTTGTTATTTGCAAGAAGACAACATTTCGGAAGATATTTGGCTGAAGTACGGAATTTTAAAGGAAGCATCCATGGCGTTCAATACTCCTTTAACGTCTTCGGCGCCGGTTGAACGGCTGTTTTCGTTTGCCGGCATTATTAATAGCCCTAGACGGCAATCATTGTCAGACTTTTCTTTCGAAAAATTGGTTTTAATGAAAGCAAATTGCAAATCTTTTCCTTATTAAAAATATATTTTAAATTAAACAATTTTAGATATGTTAAAGTTATTTATTTATTTAAAGTGGGTTGGAGGTAATTGTTTTCCGAACTATTTTAAGCAGTTTAGCTTGGTGCGCTTTGCTTCTGGTACTCTGGTTTCGAGTTGGCTGGTGATGGTACTGGTACTCCACGCAGGCATCTTTAGATCAAACTCTATCGAGTCTTCCACAAATTCCATGAAAAACTGCAATAAGGGCATTACTTGTACTTGTGTAATCAATAACATAAACTTTCTGTAGGTGTTCATAGTCGGCAAGTCTTTTTTTGTACATATCTTGTTTTCGATTGTTTACGCCATAAATGTGGACCTCTTGAGCGCTCCTCTTAGTTATCCAATATTCTGCAGGCAATTATTTTCTTGACTCTTTTGATTAAAAAAAAAAATGTTGAATACTATTCTTTTTTTTTTTTGATGACGGGAAGTATATATAATATTTTTACGTTTCGTTCCGAAGAACTTATAAACACACGGTTGACTACAATTAACGGGGGGAATCGAACCCAGTTTTTTTTTCAAACTGGAACTGACAGGTCAGCAACTCTAACTAGTGAGCTACGGAAATATTCTAGCTGCCTCCTTCTTTCTTCTGAATTTAACTACTTTAGACAGCACAAAAAGCAACTATAATCAAATGCTTTGGCTACTTTGATTTTGAAAATTTAAAATAATTTGATTTTTACTAAAAAATCTAAAAAAATCTAAAAAATCAGAAATAATCAGAAAAAATCAAAAATAATCCGGAAACTGTCAAAACGATTATTTTTGATTTTTTTTGATTTTTCTGATTATTTTTGAATAATCGTAATAATTTTAGATTTTTTTTTGATTTTTTCTAATCGTAATCATTAAATAATTGGGCAAAACCCAAAATAATTGTAATTTAATCATTGGTTCGACTTTTAAGCAAAAATAATTTAATTACTAATGATTATGATTACTAATCATTATTTAACAGGTATGGTTTATAGTTACAGTTGAACTTCGAACTATACTAAACTTAATAAAAAGACTTCTATAAGTCGAAGTGTCCATAATTAGAACTTTTTTCTTGGATAATGATAATTCGACTTAGGGAAGTCGACTGTATTTAATTCTGTTTACTTTATAATGTTCTCCTTATAAGTATTACTACTACCGCTTCACTTTTATTTATTTGTGCGTATGGGTAATTAATATATTAAGCATACGCAATGCAAGACAGTTAAATGGCTCGGGAATTCTATCAGTAATTTTGTAATTGAACTTTTTACACTATTTATTCGGCAAATCACTAAATTCCTTAATATTGACAGTCTCCTTTAGTATGTTTTGAAATATTTATAATTTACTGTGTTCTAAAAATGCTTTTCTGTTTTAAAGCATGTTATCAAGTAGATTAAGATTAAATTATTTAAATACAAAATGTTAAATGTACTTTAAAAATAACTAAATAGCAGTTGCTGTCCTTAAGGTAAATGCATATTTTAATATTTAATTTCCATTTTCTTAATTTGCCTCTTTGCATGCACGAATTTAAAAGTTGGCTTTAATATTTACTGAAAGTAGCATAGCCAGCCATCCAGGCCACGCTCTTCAAATGGCACAATGCGGTGTCAAAACAAAGAAAATTCTTCGCTGGTTTTTTTTTGTGCTGACTCGACTCAGATTCCTTGCCCCTATTTTCAGTTAGTCGACGCTCTCGCAGCTGTTTACTTTGTTAATGGTCTTTTTCAGCTAAGCTTGTCAGTCGCACGCGTATTCCTGCCCCCTCCGATCACCAACCTTCCCAACATCTAAAATTTGTTCATTTTTTGACCTCCAAAGACCGAGCGGAAAAGCACGCGGCATTGAAAATAGAGGCGAGGGCAAGGAGGAAGGCATTTTGATTTGTCCCAGTCCCAGTCTCGGCAGTTGAGTTCTTTTCTTTAAGTTTTTTTTTGTCTGTGTGCCTGCGATGCGTTAAATAATTTATACAAAGCTCCCGTTGATTTCATTTGCTTTTATATCAATGCTATATTTAATAGGCACTGCGAGCTGGACGCCCGACAGCGAGGAAAGCGGAAAAGCGAAATGGAAATTTCTATACCCATCCATTGCTTTGTTGATTTTTTTAAATACTTTTCACTTTTCTTCTGTTGCAGTGTCAATAATTAAGGCGCTTCTGAGAGTTTGTCATCTTTTGTATCGCACTGTAGAAAACAGTTTGTTAACTTCCATACAAAACATTTAAGCTGCCTAATGAGCAGTTTAAGTTTTGTTTTTATATTTTTAGATTCATATTTTAATTTCTTTTTAGAAATGTTGAATTTTCCTACCTGACAAAATTTCATTAGCTTAAATGGTTAATACTAAAATTCATTTCCCTTTCAGGATTGAAATTAATTACGAGTACACAAGTGAAGAAAAACTTATTAAGGGCAACAAGAAATCATCTTAAATAACGAAAACCGTTCGTGTGTAAGTTTTGTCATTGATTTGGCAACAGTTTGTTGGGCACTTAGAGCGCTTGACCCGGCCCAAATGAACCCATGGCACAGGTTTGGGTTTGGGTTTGGGTTTGAGTTCCATGGAGACTTCAGCAAGTTACTCAGATTCAACGCCTTTGAAATTTATTACATTTTCGAGTATTTTTCCGGTTTTGTTGTCCGGAAATTGCTGAAACGTGTGGCCGGTGCGCAAAATCCTCGAAATGTGCTAAAATAAATTATTAATAATTTCTATGCTGCTCCAGTTGAAGCCAGAATTCTGTTGCCAGTCCACAAGCCAAGGGCCTAACCCTAAACAGAACTTGGGAAATTGACACGACTTTCGCCGTTGAATAAATGAATTATTTATTTTAATGTCAAACATTGCTGCCATTTAACCACGGAATGGTATCCAACTCAACTGCTGAATACATACATAGTATATCTATTCAACTTATTGCTTGTGCTCAATTTGAAGGTGTGAGTCTTGAACATTTCCGTTTTCGAATGACAATTTATTTTGCAATTTGTCGTCCAACAATTTGCAATTTATGATTGACTAATGCTCAGCAATTGTTATGCATAGTTTTAAGATTTCATCTATATATTTTTCCTTTATTTAAGATATTTGCCGAAGAGATGAAAATTGACTGATGAAGCTAGTCAAATGTTCCATACATTGCTCATCGAGCAAAGGGAATAAAAAGTCAACCTTAATTTCAATTCGTCATTTGCAACAGCTGTCAATGCAATTTGTCATCAGTCTGTCCATGACTTCAATTGCAATTAAAAAATATATAAATTGAAAGACGCACACGAAAGGAAATGTAATTCAATGGACTTGCGGCTTTCACTTTTCAATTAAATAGAAAACACAGCAAACATTAAAGAGAGACGTAAGAAAAATTGTGATAGGCAGTAAGAGACAGAGCGATAAATTGAAAATTCAGAAAAATCGCATGTGAAATTAAAGGAGAAAGCTCATGCGTATGAGAGTTCAGCTTATGTGTTAATAATTCAATATTTTCAGAGTCAGAGTAAATGTCAAGTGTCGTGGGCGTTGGAAATGAAATTAAACCTTATGATACTTTATCAATATTTGCACATTGTTTTTTACATTTCTGTCATCAGACGAACAGACAGAGAGAACTCGTCTGTGCTCGTAATGACATGCAATTATACTCACATTAAAATCCCTTTCCGTTATTTGAGCCGGAGAGGGCCACATCCGGTAAACATCTATGGCAACTGTCAGTTAATGGCAAGCAAACAATATTGACGTTTCGTTGATTAAACAATCAATGGTTAAATCGTATGCTTAATTCATTTTTTTCTTCTGCAGACTTTTCTCCTGCAGAATGGGCATATTTAAAGTCTTACAGAGTTGGAAAAAGTGTGGTATTTTATAAAATAAGTATAAATCCCAATAGTTTGTTTCTTTTTTTTTGAATCAGTTGTCGATCTGTATGAAAAGATTTGATTTCTTTCTAATAAGATTTTTATCTGTGAATTATCATAGGGAATTAAGATATCATATTCAACTGAACATTTGCTTATTTTTCGATTCCTTCTGGCTTTTTTTCTCTGCAATTAAAGTGATATGTGGGTGGCCAGACATTGCTCATCAGCTTCAGACTTATCATTATCACCATCAGCAACAGCAACAGCAGAGAAAGCCACATCCTTGCTGAGGCCGAACACACAACATGTGCATATTAAAAGTTATTTTTGTATGTGAAGCAAAATGAAAATGGTCCTGGGCTATAAAGGATACAATTTTGGAATGAAAAAAGTTGGTTAATTTTTCATTTGAAAACGAAGGAAGCTTCCATCGAAATAGCAAGAGAGTTCATTTCATTCGCCGCTTTAATGTTTACTATAAATTTTCCTCAATTATTCTGCACAACAACCACATTGGGTCATTACTATAATTCAACAAGGACAGGACTCGATGCACTGAGCATCGTCTTCGACTTCATTAAGAACAGAATTAACACCGCAGTTGTCAGTAAATTTTATTAAAAATGCAGCTTAAATAGTTATTCAATGAGCTCTGCAACTGATCTTTATCCAGAAGCATTAATAAAGAATGCTCAAGTTCGTAATTGAGTAGTCCTCATAAGCCATTAAATATCTGCATATTTAAAGAAAATATAATTAAATAGCTGAGAAATGTGTACAGAGATTATTTAAAAATAAAACAAGAATTTAACTGGTTCGATCGATTCATAGAAATTTAGCCTAAAAAAACGTATCTTTCCATGACAGTTTAAAGAACTTTACATTTAATTATGACAATATATTTAAATATAAAGATATTTTTTTTATCTATTAATGAATAATTTAAATTCCAAAAATATTTACGGCAATATTGTTGAATAAAATGTTGAATTAAATGATTTATTTATGATGCACAACTACTGTAATTGTACAAAAAACTCGTTTGATTAACTACCAGCTCATATATAACTACATACACACATATTTACGTGTATATTCATTCATATGCAGAAAGAAATGTCAGCTTATTTGGAATTGATGTGATCGATTGTTATGAGATTTTCATGTATTCGCATCGTGTAATTTTGATTATAATAAAATTTGATTGAAAATGCTATGCTTGTTTGATTTACATGTCTCATTTTACGAATACAGATTAAAAATCGATGCACCTATTATTCATAATTAATTAATGGTTGACTACAATGAAAACTTACGATTTATATGGAATATTCACTGTAAGGTTTAATTTTCTGTTGTTTTATTTATTTGATTGTATTGTTGCTCGTTTTGTCTCCATTTTTTTGTAAGTTATTTACCGCCATAGTTGTAAATATAACTTGTTATTTTAATGCTTGAACTGTTTTTACATACATATATATAATGTGGCCATGTCTAGACACTTCTAATGTATACTTGCACTTTTCTTTTATACTATATACATAAATTTGTTGGCCTTGGCTGCTGTGGGTGTCGCTGTCGCTACGGCCTCTGTGTTAAAGTTAAAAACACTCATACGCCGCGTTGTCCACATAAATCTTGCTTTCGCACATCCACACACTTGCACATACTTTTAGGCATCCAGCCAACTATGCGTGAGTGTGCACATTAAAAGTTTGCCTAAGAGCTTATGTCACCATTTGTTAAAAGCGATTTTTAATGTAGCCTGAAAACTCCCCTCACATCTCCATCAACAGTCATTCACACACGCACACATACACGCGGTTCTATGTACATTTTGCTGGAGACTGGCACTAATAATGCCATGCCTGAAACATCTAACGGCTTTCCTTGCATTAGACACAAAAGTTTTCTTTAATGAGAGTGCTTTATAATTTTACACTGCTCTTCACAAGGATATATAAACTGATTCAATTGATTAGGCAGTTTAAGATCGTCCCAATATACAGAGGGTATTATGGTAAATACATTTTTAAGTATAGATTAGTTAGTCTTGTGATAGAAAGATTTGAGAAAGAGACAAACACTTTTATTTATCATTTGTTTCAACCAAGTATTCCAGTTTAGAATTAATAAAGAGTATTCAAAATTAGCTATTAGCACAATTTAAATCTCTGTGAAGCCAGATGTCAGCTCACAGTTTGATAATGTTTTGCATGCGAGTATTTAAGCTGATATCCAGTTTGTTGCCCAGGACAGACAGACTGACATTTGCCGCTTCATAATTAGCTGAAGCGCATTAGATGGGAATTAAATCATTTTTGTCACAGCTTGACATTGGCGGGATTAAGTTTAAATAGAGAATGGATTTTCGAGAGCTTCACGGGCAATTGCAGGCGCTTAACAAATTTGCCTGTGCAAATGTGGATATAAAGTGTATTTGGACATTTTAATTGGAAAACTAAACTGCATGAAATTTTCAGCATATCTGAAATGGAATCTACTGCTGATTTCCCCCCTCCCTTCACCATTTGTTTGTGGATTTGAGTAAAAATAGATTTACTACTAAATATATTAATATTTCAATTTTATGCAATATTTGGTATATACAAAACGAAAAACTATAAATAAAGGACCAAAATGAAATAGCTGAGAATGACTGACTATGAGATACTCATGGGACCAATCATAACTAAGTCAATGACAAAGGCAAGTAGATTGAATTATTTTGAGAAAACTATTAACTAATAATATAATAATCGAATTTATTGCTAGCTTCTGGAGTGTAGGGTATATTAATTTTATGTAAGCATTTAAAATATCTACGAATACAAGTTGATTAGCTTTGAATTTTTGCATTAGAATGAAATGAATGAAATATTTTGCACATCAAATAAATAAATAAATGCCTTGACAAAATGTAGTTAGAATTGTTTTGGCAGTTTAATCTAAATCAACAAAATTTTACAATAAAAATAGTTGAAAGGAATTTGGAGTTTAGTCATAAATTTGTTATGGACTCATCAGAGTCGTTTTATGACTTTATTGTTTTGGATTTTATTTATCAGAAATTATACCAAAAATCGAAAAGATTTACTGATAAATGGCCTTTGGGTATTAATTAAATACACATTATGGCACATTAAACAAATATGATTGTCATTAATCATCGAAAAAGGCTTGCAACGCATTGGTGCAATGACAACATCGTCGGCCTGAGGTCAGGAATTACTCGTATTTAAAATCAGCTGTTGCATTGACTGTAACAACACATTAATGTCAATCAGCTCTGTAATTAACGCGGTTTAATGAGCAACAACAACAACAACAACAGCAAGAGCAACAGCAACAATGACAGTGCTGGTGACAACAACAATTATCAATCGGAGTGACAAACGGCACCCATAAATATGGCTAATCTGTTTGGCAATGATTTGATTAGAGCCAAACAACATTGCCATTGCTGGGTTCTGGTCTGGCCTGCAATGCGATGCAAATACGACATATTTGCGGCAGCTCGAATGTCAGCAACATCATCAACAGAAACAGAAACAGCAACAACAGCATCAACACCAACACCAACAACATTCACAACAATATTAGCAACAAACACGTCAGGGCGAGGGCAACAATTAGCACTTGGCAGGTTGTTGAGCGGGGAACAGAGCGTTGAATTGTGTAGATACAAGAATTTTGTATATCTGTATCTATTTGTATCTACATCTAAAGACATACCTGCCCCTGCATGTGGCTCCACAAATATGTATTTGCCAGCAACTACTGGTTTTCAGCGTTGACCAGCCATTAATTAAACGTGGTCATAAATTCCGCTTGGCGAAGATGCTCTAAACTCATTGAAATATTGCCACCTTATAAAACAGTTCACAAGCCAACAAAGTAGCTTATCACTGATCATTAATATTGGAGAATTCATAACAATTCATATAACAGTTTAAAATATATGTTACTTTTCAGAGGCAGTGCTTGAGGCAGAGATAAATTAAGTGCATAGATAATCTCAAAAATTAATTAAATGTAGCTTCGCCCTTAAAAATTATTCATGAAACATTCCTAAATAAGATGCTAAGTTAGGCCTTAAGTTTTAAATCTTTCTTCTCTCTTTCCATTCTTCCCATTTAAACTAATAATAAAATTATTATCCCTGAATATAAGAAATCTAAATGTTAATATCTCAATTTCTTTTACTTTTTTTCAGCGACCGTAACGATTATATTTTTTAAAATATAAATTATTAAATAAAAGTTATTTGTTGATTTTTAACAAAAAAATTAAAAGAAAACTCTTAATTTCCGATCTAAATAAAATAATTATAAAACAATAATTAAATTTCAATTTGTATTTAAAAATCATAATTTAACTCTTATTTTCCAGGTTTATAATAAAAATTTAAAAAGAACTTTTTTTCTATGATTTTTAAATAAAAATTGAAAATTAAAGTTTATGCAGTTTCTTGAAAATCTTATTTGCGATCACTCATTTTTTTTTTTTTTATATGTATTTATACAAATATTTTTGCTGTATTAAAAAAAGTATTATCAACTTGAGTGAAAATAAAATAAAATGTTTTCACAGTGCATATAAATAATACTATAGTATTTGTATTTGAAAATAATTAGCTGTCCGCTAAACACATTTCCATTTTGCATAAATCCATCTCAATTACGAGTAGCTGCTGTTCTTGCATTGAATAAAATTAAAGTGCTGCTAATAAATAAAACCAAAAATGTTTAGCTCATTTTTAAAAAGATTTTAATTTAATTTTATTGCTGTCTTCTCTAAAAATAATTTAGTTCAAGTTTCTATTTTTTAATATGACGCGGAAAGGGAGTCAGTGTGGGCAGTGGACCGCGGGAGGGTTGCCGCGTTGTGTACTGGTAATTGTAATTGGTTAGATACTGAGTGATGAGATCAGCCGCGAAGCCCGACTTGGCTGGAACTATCGAAGCATCGCTGGCAATGCTGTTGGGTCGTGCCACACGTGGCTGCAACTGTTGTGGCTGTTGCTGTGGCTGTGGTTTTGCAACATGCGGCACGGTCTTTTTAGTGGTTGCGGTTGCTCGACTGTTAACAAGTGGTTGGTGTGTTGTGGTGCGAACTTCTTCGATTTGTTGCTGCTCTGACTCACTGGAGGGCGGTGCTTCCGCGAAGGGTGGCAGCAGATCCAATGCCAGCTGCAGATTTGGCTTTTCATCAACTTGATGCGTCGTGTCCTTGCTCCTGGCCTGCTGCTGATAGTATGACTTTTTCGTGGGCTTTGTCACTGGCGTTGTCTCCGTCGCCTCCGTGGACTTCTCCGTGGTGGTGGTGGTGGTGGTGGAGGACTCCTCCAGTGGCGGCGGCAATAAATCATTGAACGGCACCAATACGTCCTGAGGCGGCTTTTGATTTATGTGAGACACATCGGCGGCACAAAGACAAATCAGTGCGGCAGCTGCGATTAATAACTGTGAAATAGTTGGAAAACGTTGTTAACTTGTCTCTCTCTTGTGTCTACGAGTATACGATGATAAAATGAATGATGGTTTTCTAGAGCAAAGTGATTTTAGATTGTTTGCATAATCTAATTGGCTCTGCTTCGCTCACAATTTATGCAGTTTTGTGCGTTGTCTACTTTTGGTCTGATTTTATGGCAGCTCATTTGGTTATGCTCTTAGACTTGTGCTTTGGCCTGGCCAAGACTGAGCAGTGGGCAGCGTTTTCAAGATCGTTGTGTGAAGGGGACTGAGAGACTAAGAGTAACCTTGCATTGTATGCTAATCAATCGCCATAGGCGACATTCCCCCTAGAACATAAATACATAAGTATTATAAAATGATGAGAGTTTTTCAAAAGTCTTAAGTCTCAGTAAATTATAAAATAATGTGATACAAAATAGAGTGAGTCTTCATTATTTCATTTTGCTCAAATTTATGATATCGTTCAGCTTATTAGTCCAAATTTAATGCTAATTTAGTTTCGCCCAATATAGCTTTCTAGTTCTTTTCTCGATTTAT
Organism: Drosophila suboccidentalis; assembly: GCA_037043435.1. Lineage (NCBI taxonomy): Eukaryota > Metazoa > Arthropoda > Insecta > Diptera > Drosophilidae > Drosophila > Drosophila suboccidentalis. The sequence goes on from JBAMBK010000906.1 coordinate 16,884, forward strand.
ATTTTCTTTAACTTGTTTTCAAAATTGAATATTTTATTTATTCAGTTATGAAAGCAACATGTGAAGATTAACTGCATTATTTATACAATGATTGGCATCATAATTCAATTTGAGTGTTGTTTAAAAACAAATTCTATATATGCAAATGTGAAAGAGGTCTATGTCCGAATTTGGCTTGAAAACTGGCCAAATTCGTTGCCCCGTTTTGTCTTCCTGCATATTTGCATTCGACTAATGGCATATCATTTAATATATTTGGGAAAAAAAAATAGTTTTAAAATTTTCCAGTTTGTCTCGGAAAGAAAAAAACTATTTTAATTTGTTTATATTATTTAAAAAAACAAATAACTAGTTATGTTCAATAGCCACTAATACACTTTCCAAGGGGTACTTTAATTCATTCACATAGTCCGCATCACATTAATAACTTGTTTTTGTATCACTCTAATTTCATTCAAATGTAGTTTTCACAGTTTTTGAATGCATTTTGACTTTGAGTTGAGCACTTACAGCACGAAGTGTCATTTTTTCTTGGATTTCGATGAGTTTTCGAGCTGTCGCGTTGGAGAATTCGAATCGACTAAAAGATGCGCTGCGCATGCGTCTCGTTTTTATAGTCGCCGGTTAACAAAACTAAAAAGTGAAGCACATTTAAAGAGCGAGAATTTACGCACAGTCGCACAGACAGACAGACAGACAGAGTGTAAAGTTTAATAACCGGATTAGGCAACAGTTGGCAACGGGTTTCCGATGTTGCTGTTGCTGTTGCTGATGTTGCTTCGAGCACGAGCTGTTGCTGATGAACATGGATCTTGGATCTACTGACCAATTAAGGGGACAGGGGCAACTTTTGTTTTTAAGGCAACCGAATTCGTCGCCAGACACCGTTGCAGATACATATCTCAACTTATGGGCTTGAACTCTCGCGGTTCACGGTCGTATCTGTATCTACAGCTCGTTCTCTGATAAGATGCGACACAGATACTTGTCGTCGTCGTTGTTGTTGTCCGGATGTAATTTACCTTGTGCACGATAAATGGAACTGTCGAAATGTGTGGATCTTTTTAAATTGGAGCTAATAACTTCCTACTTGCTACCTGTTATCTGTTATCTGTGCGAGCAGCATTTTTAGATTGATTTTATTAAGTCACTAATTGATTTCAGCCAACGCAGTCGTAAACTGGTTTCCATTTCAAACACTTTTTTCATTCTTTACTTTTATTTTTGTCCAAGTATTTTAGAATTTCTTTTGGCCAAAGTGAACGCCCTCATTTGCATACAAATTGACCCCCCTTTGAAGGGAGGTGCAAGTGAATTAGTGGCCCTCCAAATGCTTTCTGTAAGACTATAAATGTATTTCCACTTTTTAGCTCCCTTCTCTATTGATACATCTGCAAATTATGCAAATGATTTAGCGTTGATTTTTAACACCGCAGACTTTGTGTGAAGGCTCATAAATTAAATAAACAAATAAATTTGCCAGCACCGTTGAGTGTTATTGGCTTGGCTTAATACTGAACCGGATTCTGTGTACAATTTGCTCCATGAGATTAATTGTTCGGCAGCTGGTTGTTTAGATGCGGCTTGCGGTATGCCTGATAAGATACTTTATTTGTAAACGTATTTTGTCGCACATTAAATCAAATTGATATTTATGGCCTTTCTTACCAAGATTTGCCATCAGTTGATATTACTCAATGAATTTCTATATATATTACAAATTATATGTATTAGTTCTGATAGTAATGCAATGTAAATAAATCTACTCGTATCTTAACCTAAGGCGCCACAGCATATTTAGACACTACTTAATAGTGATGAAGTTACTCTATTGTGTCAAAATCAATCCAATTTCTGAATAATATCGTGCTGTTCTCAAGAAAGTCAATAAATAAATAGAAAGTATATTGTTTAACAATTTTAGATTAACATGTGATCCTTTCACTTAAATAGGTTTATGTTTTTGAGGGCTTTCTGATCATCCTTCAGATTATTAAAGTGGCAATTATCTGGAATATTTTGCCACTTAATGTAATTTAATATTTAATAATTTTTTTTTTTTGCCCCGTTTCCACCACTTTTCTTGGTTTGAGCCTGTTCAGTCGAGCCCTAAAAACTTCCCAGACTTTATTTATATATCATTCAAAATTCACGTGCCGCAATTTCATCAACAGCAAATTATTTATGCCACAAACCTCGTGGCAACCATTGGTTCAAGCATTTTCAATTGCCAACAATTCGATGGCTGTGTTGTTGTTGTTTCTGGCCATATTATTGTTTTCGATTGTACTTTATTTATGTGTATTTATTTATATTTATGTGGGTGTGGCAATTGGATATGTGTATATGTGGAATGATACTGTAGTTAATGGTTGTGGGCCCATTCGACGACTATTGGCCTGGTTTCTTCATTTCAACTCTTACGCATTTACCTTATATTACCTGTCTGCGTCGTTTTCCTTCTGAGAGAGTCCTCAGTTGTTTGCCTGTTATTTATTTGGGGGGCATATAAATCGAAATTTGTTGTTGCCATCAGTCGAAAGGGAATTGTGGACAAAGATGCGTGTCAACATTTGCTTAAGAGTTTGCAAGAGTTGGTCGATTGAATTGCAGTTGAAATCGATTTCAGATGGACCCTTACTTAAAAGTGGAAATAGCTAAAGAGAGTTATTACAATTTTATATTCTTATGACCATATGAATCTGTTGCAGTTGAGTCGAAATGGATTAAGTGCTTTGCACTCCTTTCATACTGTTGTTGTGAACACACCCCACATCCTGTTGACGGCAAGCGAACATCTTTGCCTTTGTGCAACATTTTACTTTGCAACCGGAGTTGCCTGTTGTTTCTGGCCAGCACTTGGCAGGTAAACAACAAGCCCTGCAGGGGCAGCATTTCCTACAGCCATGTATTTTGACCAGGCGAGGTCGTTTTGCCTGCCAATCTGTTTGCTCACGAACTAGCTAAAGACGAACCAAGGTTCAATGTTCAAGTGAGAGAGAGAGAGAGAGAGAGAGAGAGAGAATGAGAGAGAGCGGGATATGTTTTCGGTACTTTTGGTTTTGCTTTGTTTTGGCTGAGCCGTTTACAACTTCCTGGTCACGCTTTTGGCCTTGCCTTTGCCTTTGCCTTCACTTGGCTTTGCCTCTTGGCAGCCTTTTGCCTCGTCGTTGACTTTTTGCTTTTGGCAACAACTACTGCCCCATCTTCTTGTTCTTGTTCTCTTCTTCTTGGGGCTTATAACCGTTTACTGCCTTGCCTGTTTGTTGTTCTCGGCCACAAGTTTGTTTTCGTTTTCGGCTGTTGCCAACTGGAGTGCGCCGTCCATCAGCTAAGGCCATCCGACCAACTCTTGCTCCTGCTGCCAGTTTCCTTGTAATTAGCACAAAAAAGCGTAGCCCAAATGTTGGCAACTTAAAGTTCCCAGGCACTAAAGGCAAAGTCGCGGGGCAACCCGCTGGGCTGGATACTGACTTCAGAATGTGGCATGATTTGCGGGTCCAACTCGACTCGAGCCACTCGCTGAGCGCACTCGAAAGTCATAAAGTGCAAAAATTGTTACACTCAGGCAGAAATGAATTATGAAAGTTGTTTGCAGTTTTTGTGTTGCACTTGCATCCGGAGAACAACTAGAGACACCGAATCTAGAATCACTGGACACAAAGGGAAAGGCAAAGGGAAAGGGGAATGATGAACTGGAGGAGGAGAAATATCTGTATAAGACATATTTTCATCTTAGTTATTTTTTTTTTAACAAAAGTTTCAGTTTTTGGAGTTGCAAGTTATATTTGCAACTTGGGCGCATAAAATTTAATTCAATTTGACTACAAAATATTGCAGGCTTAATGAACAAACTTAATAGAGTTTTAAATGCTAAAACTTTGTAAAAACAAAACTTAAGTTAGCTACAATTTGATATACACCATGCACCTTAGAAAAGCTAAAGTTGCAAACTTTACAAGATGGTATTGTTCTTTACTTTTATTTAAACTTAATACTAACATATTCGAAAAGTTGAATTGTTTGGTTTTGTGAAGTTAATTTAATATGATACTTGATTTGTTTATATAATTTTATTTTAATTACCTGAATAATTAAAATTTTAAATAATATTAAACGTATTAAGCGTACTTAAAATTATTTAGTATAGTTTAGTATATTTTCATAATAATTTTTAAAATCACATATAAGATTATTAAATTTAAACTAACAAAATCAGTTAATTAAGGACATAGCCAGAGCTCAGCTGTTCGTCCTGGTAGGTCCTACTGTACAGGTTAATTGTTATGGCTTGTCGCATTGACCAATTGCAAACGAATAAATTGAATTAATTTGTCTGAACAACTGATTAAAATTGTTGGATGAAAAAGCTGGCCAGCGAAATACGAACAGAAATCAGGTGGAGGTTTTGAAAGACCAAATCAAAATGCTTGGCGCATTTAATTTGGGTTCATTTGTCGGCTATTGATTGGCCATATGGGCTGCCTAATTGGCCGGGAAGTTAATTAAAACTCAACCTCAAATGCAAATGCAAATGATTTCGGATTGCCAGCATTATCGCAGCGAATCATTACGCACTGCGCCTAAAAGTCGGCACCGACAAACTTTCCACTCGAGCACCAAAAACACACACGCGAAAACTTGACAACTTTTGTTGCGGATGGTCTGGGGTTCGGTCTGAGCCTGGGTTTGTTGGTTCAGGGATGGGGTTTGGGTCTGGGTTGGTTTGCTCGCAATGCCGCACAAAAACTTTAATTAGAAAGTTTTGTCACATGCTGGGTGCCAATGCCGATGGCGATGCCGTCATGTTACTCTTACCAAAATATTGCCTCCACGTACGTAAATGCAAAGAGATACAAACCTTGTGCACTCGGTAACATGATGTCTGAAGCATGATGAAATCTGTGCAGCGAATTTTAGAGCCCACACCGGTATCAAGCCACAGAGACAATCTAAACTTTTCGAATCAATTTTAATTACCATAAATATGGCTGAACTTTTGCACGACTCGCACACACTCAGACACACACTCACACTCACACAGTCAGTCGTTCAGTCAACCATTCACACAAAAATGGAGGTGGAATATACGTATTCGTCATTTTGCTGTCGGTTGCTCTGTTGCCCTGTTGCTCCATGGGGAGACAAAGTTTTGTATCTTTCAGTGCACCTCTGCAAAAGTTAACGCATTGAACTTGCTGGCTTGTATGTATTTTGTTTATTTTGCGAACACGATTTTTGGGCTTTGCCGCAAATGTTCGCAATTTATTTTCGCACTCCCATGGCAACATACGGACTGACATTTGGTTCAGGTAGTTGCAGGTGCTTATCATGGAAATATCGGCTCAAATGAGAGTCAAAAGTGTTGCAATTAAACATCATGAAACTGTCAACCAGCTATAGACTCTATGTAGTTACAGTTATTGCTCTTTCAGATATTGAATCATAGATTCGTATTTCAGATTTAAAATGCAAAACAGAGTTTTCAATATGGATTTCCAGTTTATTTACTTCTTTACTTCAATGTTTCATTCCGATGTTAAGGTGAAATCACGTCGCAAGTTGAATTCCCAACATACAAGTGAATTTATAGTTGCCAATTTCATTATTAAAGAAAGTCAAAGCTATGTAAAATGTACAACCTCAATCTATGGATGTATCCAGCCTTGAATAGACAGCTCAGCTGTGCTTTCAATGTTGCAAAATTTCATTATGACGAATGCTTTGGGGGCCATCAACAGCATTTCCAGCTCTGGAAGGTAACAAATTGCGAATTCTGCAACTGTCTTGCTGAGAACTTGGTCAAAAAGAGAGAGGGAGCGAGAGAGTTTGGGGCCAGAATTGTGGATAGTCTTTGCAACTGTTCGCAATTAATAGGCAAAATGTGTTACAATATTTTTGATGGCATCGTTGTGGTCTCTGACTGTTGACTGTTGACTGTTTTATGGCTCGTTTTATGAGATGGGAGTGAGAGGTAACTCAAGATGCTTGAAAACGTGCTGAATTTTAATTAGCTTCGTTTTAATGGGTTTGCGGTTGTTTACTTAGTTTGTGGCCATTGTTGAAAGTTCCTTGTGACTGGCTTGCCACTTAATTGAGCTAACAAGTTTTCAGTTTTCATCCATTTAAAAGGACAATTTCTTTATGCAGTGTGAAAAGATGCGAAAACAATATGAATTATTTTGAATAACTCACTTAGAATTAAAATCGTCATCTCATACTGAGCTTGTATGACATAATAAACAATTTGGCGCATGAATTTATCATAAATGTCAGGACATATGTATGTTTTGTGACCCCACAGGACCGAGAAAGCAAAGAAGGAAAGGACACAGAGGTAAAGAGAGAGGGAGAAGCACAATCTGAAACCATAAGCCGAATTACACGCATGAATCATCAGAATTATCAATCATGTTCGAGTGGTGGCAACTTGGCAAACATCGGGCAACTGATACACAGCGAAAATATCGTCACAGCCAGATACACTAAGCAGATAAAAGATACGAGATACGAAATACAAGTGTGTGTGCTCTGACATGCTCACATTAAGTGCAACATAAGTGGAAATCAGCAAATATAATCTAAATAAGTGGTTGTTAAACAAAAAAATTTCCTTATTTCGGCTTTGTTTTCCAACCAAGCCAAGCAAATGAGCGACAGAGAGAGGGAGAAAGAACTTGTGCGTTGACATGTCTTGTATAAATTTGTTTTGGCAACGCCGCGCCGTCAACTATAATGGACTCATGTGTGTCATAGCGGAATTGGAAAAGGGAACCTGAGCAAACGTCATTCACAAATTGAATAAAAATGTTAATGCGCGGGGCAATCAACTCAATCAGAGCAACGGGGAAGTAATCAAACTTTGGGGAATTGAAAATGAAAAGCGGCTCACGTTTAATGAGAATGGAAATCAAAATGAAAAACGTGCCATCACTTAAAGGGGCGCCCCCAAAAGCAGGCTTTAAATTTAACGCACGTCACACTCGGTGCGATGATGAGTTGGCAAAATAATACAGGACATGGCGCCCAACGTGGTCATCAGGTGGAAGCACAGACGGACAGACAGACAGACAGACAGACAGACAGACAGACAGACAGACAGACGGACAGACGGACAAACTGATGCTTGGCTGGTGTTGGATGCGGACAAGTGGCAAAACTTTCATTGCTTTTATCCGCTTATTTAACACACATTTTTTGGCTATTTTCCGCAGCATTTTGTATATCAGAAGCAGCCACGTGCCAAATGAATTTTGTTGAAATATTTGCATTGTCATTTTGAAACAATTAGCAGCAAGAGCAGCATTTTACCACAGCACGTCATACACGGCGTATGAGCAATGGAATATATATATATACAATGAAACGTTGATTTTATGATAGTTAAGAAGACTAACTGGTTTCAAATTTAAATTAATTGAAACAAGTTGAGCGAAATAGTTATCTTCAGCTGAAACAATATTTTTATCATCAATGTTTTTTCTATATATTAAATATTTCTCAAATATTCATGCTTGAAATACTAAATAAAATTGATTTGATGTCTCTGCTGGACTTCTCAGTCTTTTTACAATATTTAATACATTCTTTATATCAACATTTTTATTTCTATACTTCAAATATTTCTCAGATATCCTAGCTTTTAATATAAAATACATTTCACAATATTAAATATTGGCTTTACAATATTAATTATTGGTTGTTTCTAATATTTCTCAAATATCCTAGCTTAAAATACTAAATACATTTCATGGGCTGTCGCTGATACGCTTCTCAGTCGCTGAATCATTTCACATCTCTTTTTTTTGCTGCTATATTTGTGTGTTAATTCATAAATCACGCCATAATCCAAGGGTCATTAAAAGATTTTCATGTAATCGATATAGCCCAAGCCTATGACTAAATAATTAAATAGATTAATGCGTAACTAATATTAAGGGTGAAGCCTAATGAGATGTCCGAATGACATGCAGGTCGCAGTATCGCAGTGATTTATGACCATCATGCGGGAAGTAAGGAATAATTTGTAATTCGTATTTATGGCTTTTTTTTTAAATATGTATAAAATGTTTTGATTTTATTTTTTTCAATTTTGTTATAATCATTTGAGCTGACCGCAAAGCAAGGAAGCAACAACAAATGTCTGGTTGCTGCAGGAAAGTATTGCTAAAGCGTTTTGCAATTTATACCAGAAATTCGACAATTTATTTCAGTGAAATTGATTTTGCTGGTGCCGCCCAGCCATTGATTTGGATTTTGGATTGTGAGAGTGTGAGAGTGTGATTGTGATTGTGTGAGGTCTGGTCTGGCTGGCAGTCAGACCGAAACGAGCAGCGATAAAAAAGAGAAGAGAAGCGCATTGAGAATGCGCTACACGTAAAACGTTGTAACAATTCAATCAGTTAGCGTCAGGGAGAAATCGTTAGCAACAAATTGATAATATTTGAATGCAGCACATTGGAAAAATTTCATACTGCAATGAACAGAATGGGCATGGGAATGGCAAAGGCAAAGGGAATGGGAATGGACGTGGTCCGCCAAGGGCAGGGGCAACAAGTTACCGGAAAGTGACTTAAAGTACACTAAGTAGTCATCGGAGAGTGTTGGAGAACACTTTTTCACCTGCCAGCAAAGTTATTTTTTTAAATTTGAATTTGAACATGAATTCCTTATGTAATCAGCACTCAAATTGGAAGCTGGCCAACAACTTACTCTACTTTCTCTCTCTCTCTTTTTCTCTTTTCGAGCACTTCATTAATGCGAGAGAGGAAGAAAGGGGAGAGAGAGAGAGAGAGATGAAGCAGTTCCATCCGGGGATTGTTAATAAGCGCAGTTGCATTGGCAGTTGGCAGTGGAAACGCGACGCCTGGACAGTTGGGACTCTGCACGTACTGCACGCTGTGATTTCAGTTGGATGTGGGCGCCAGGACATGGACAGGACAATGCAATGGGACAAGGGATGGGGGAGGGGGGAGAGCGGGTTACGTTTCTGCGGTTCGTTAGAAGAATGCAAAGGGTAGGTGCTAAAAGTTCAATATGCCAAACCAACTTCCGATGTTGACTTTAAAAACACACAAAACGTACATATATAGCACGTAAATTGCAAAGTGTGTGTGTGTGTGTGTGTCTGAAGGCTAACACTCCTGATTGCGTCAGTATGCATGTGTGATTTCCATGTTATTCATTGTCGAACCCAGATTGCAATTCATTTTAAACTTTTTTTTTTAACACATTGCAAACAACAGACAAATCAAAACATTTAAATTGAAAAGAAAAAAAATATAGTCCAAGTAAATATCGCATGCATTCACATTTATATCATGCGATCTCTTTAGCTTTTTATTTTTGTTGCGCAGCAATTTGAAAGCGGAAGCCTTTGTCATTATTTTTGTACCTACAACAACTGAAAATCAGAAGCGGCAAAAAGGAAAAAAAAACACTAAAAGGCGAAGGTTTTATATATTTTTGCAACAAAACTCACTAATTTTCTTTTATGCGGGCACAAAACAGACAGCAACACGAGGTTAGAACAACCAAGCAGAGGACAAAAAAAGTGAAAACTGAAATAAGAAGACAGAAGGACTCGGCAAAAACAAAACGAAATGTATTGCTGTGTAGGTGTGTGTGTCTGTGTCTGTGTGTGTGTTCCTGTGGAAAAGAAAAAGATGGCTGCACTGACACGGAATCAGTGGGAAGCAACAACAACAACAACAACAACAACGGGAAACACAAACAAATGTCACTCAACAATTTTTATGAGTCTGACAAAAGTGAATTATACGAATGGACCCGGGACGCCGACTCTTTTTCTAACGCAATTTATCTACGTTAGGCGAGCGGCTTCGTTCCAAAAAAAAAAAACATAAAAAATAGTAGGAAAGATAAGTGAACGCGACTGCGAAAGACCCTGTACTTAAATTGTGTAACGTAATTAATAATTTCTTAAGTAATTTCAGAAATCAAAATCTGACCGTGATTTAATTGTTAATGTAAAATTCGTAAATACTAATTTTAGATTGTTAATGTAAATAATCTAATATTTATAAATAAATAATTAAATATATTTGCTTAAACTCAATGGTCAATGCTGATCGGGATATACAATTATACTTATTTCAGGCAATTTTCACGCCCCTTTTATCCGGTTATTAAAACTGAACAACTTCAAAGATCATTTACTATTTTTGTAGTACAGGGTCTAAAAAAATAGGAAGAATCCAAGACCAAGAATTCAGTACCCCGATTCAAACCCAACCTAGACAAATGGCAAAGTGTTGAATTTTTAGTGCACTTTGTCGCCGTTGTTATGGTCATGTTGTTGCTCTTGTTGTTATTGTTATTGTTGTTGCCTGCATTTAATACTCGTTTTGTATTATATTTTTTGTTTAATGTTGTCTCTGTTTTTTTGCTTTTTGTAGCTGCGTTTTAGTTGCTCAGCAGATGAATTACAATACTTACATACTCACAATCCCATTTGTTGACCAGGCTCTTGCTCATAATTTTCACTAGTTTGCTTTTCTTCTTCTCCATCATCGTTTACTTGGGTGAGTAAGGTCAAGAGAACTGGCTAAGTGGCGGGAGGGCAGGGCAGGGCATAACAGGGCCAACATTTGAGGGTTGACTCTTTTATTTATGCTTTTAATTTCCTTTGTTTTCATTTCAGTTTCAGTTTTTTCATGTTGTTGTCCTCTCTTGTGTTTTGTTGTGTTTGTCCCGTTGACACAGCCAATATTTGAGAACTTTGTCAATGTCTGCATTTGGGGTTTGCCATTTGGGTTTATTGGCTAGAATTTTGAGTGAGTTTTGTCAGCTAGATTTGTTGGGCACACAAAACAGCTCTATAACAAGGCCACATTTATTGCTTCAAGTTGTTGCGATATAAAATCATTTTAGCCATAAGCTTGCCAATTCTGGCTACAGCTTGACCTAGTTTAAATATTCTATGACATTTTAGACAAAGCAACCTTCATCGATTGACTTAATAAAAAACATTTGTTTATTTTAAGACAATAAGAGAAGAGTTATCACAGTTGTTTAACAATCTTTTATAAGATTGCCTTTATTATGTTATTAATAACAAAATAAAAGAATAAAAATAAATTTGAAAACCTATTTAATATTGACTTAAAACTCATATAATCACTATTAAATTTTGTAATGCTCATATTTAAAAATGTTTGGTATTGAATTTAGTATCAGTTAAACACAGTTGTAAATAAAAGTTTTTATATTTTCTGTCAATTATTAGACTATTGCTCAAATATTTTTAAAAATAAAAATAAATTATTTATGAATATATCTAAAATATTAAGGCTATAATAAATTCGCACAGTGGGCTCCTATATATTTGTATGGGAATTTCTGAGCGTTTTAGTATTTAGATAAACTAAATACCACATTAATACTATTAGTTTAAAAAATATTAGCATTTTATAAAAAACATGTGCACAAAATATAAATTACATAAATATATTCACAGGCATTTAATCATTTAATTTAGTATTCAGCATTAAGATATACATACCTACTTAATTTTTAAGTAAAAGTTTATTTTTATGATCATATGCTAGCAATGTGTTTACCATATGCAGCTCTTAATGTACACCGTTTTTATTGGCCATCAGACTTGAGACACTAATGTGGCAAGCCATTTTGGTTGTTGAAATCTTTTAGCAGCGCCCATTAAAGTTGTCTCGGCAATGGAGCAAAATGGCGCTCAACACACGCACTCACACACACACACACCCACACGCACACACACAGATAGACAGACAGGGATGCACACTAATACAGACTCACACTCTCATGTGTATGAAAATGTTGGGTTATTGCTAATCAACTCACGTTTTCGCTGCTCGTTTCAAAATGTATTTTGTGACGCCATTTTGAAGTGAACTAAGCGACATCGCGTCTGCCTTGTGCTTATCAGCAGGCTTATCAAATTCATCGCCATCCTTTTATTTAGCAGGGCAGTGGGGAGCGGGGAGGAGTGAAGAGGAGTGAGAAGGAAGAACACTCGACAACCGGTTTTTATGTGCGACACTATTACGTTTCCTTTTTAATAGTTGTGTTTTTCGTGTTTTTCGCTCGTTCTATTTTCTTTTTTTTTATCAGTCGCTGATTAAAAGTTGGAGTTGATCTCAAGTACATCCGTCAGTTGGTAAGTCAAGTCACGCATTGAATTGCCTGCTCGCTATTTATAAGCATTGTCTATATCATTTTGGGCTGCCTTTACTTCTCCGTCCCCAAATTCCTTTGTTCCCCTCAGATGTCTGTCAACGACATGCGCATTTGGTTGATTTACTTTCGTCCTTAAAGAAATCCAATGGAGATTCTTTGTATGCGGGTGGCAGGTTTATTATTGCTGCATAACTCCGGGCGGTGCATTATGCTCCCTTTTGTCGAAACGCACAAAGAATCAGTGCAATATGAAGGATTCATAAAATACTTATGCCCTGTAGTCAGGGTTTTACTCTAGAAACAAGCGGGAGAGGCTATAGACGAGCTCCCGACTATATGATACCCGTTTCTTATTAATATATACTTAAAATATTTGTTATTGCATACTTTTTGGCAGTTATATTGCGTAGAGACTTAAATCAGCCATTACTATCGTTCTGTTTCGCCGATCTTGTTGCTAATAAGTGGATGATAGCTTATTATTGATTCCGGTCAAGAGTATACTCTATAGGGTCGAAGATGCTTCCTTCTCCCTGTGACATACATTTTAAAGAATACAATATGTATATTAGGGTGTCCCTTATTTGGTCAAAGTCAATATTTTTAAACGCATACGGGCTAGTTTTGTTCATTAGGTCCTAAAGGACTCAGAAATAAATTTTCACCTCAATCGGAGTATGATAACCCGTGCCGACTTGGATCGGAAAATTTAAAAATTATATAGGAAAAAAATATTTTTTTTTAATTTTTTTAATTTTTTATTTTTTTATTTTGTTCATTTGGCCCTAAAGAACTCAAAACCAAGTTTTCACCTTAATCGGAGTACGATAACCCATTCAAATTTGCATCGAAACATGCAAAAACAGTGTTTTAACACTGATTATACATTTTTCGATGATTTTTCATGATTCGATGCAAATTTGAATGGGTTATCGTACTCCGATTAAGGTGAAAACTTGGTTTTGAGTTCTTTAGGACCAAATGAACAATAAAAAAAAAAAAAATTAAAAAAATTAAAAAAATTTTTTTTTTTCCTATATAATTTTTAAATTTTCCGATCCAAGTCGGCACGGGTTATCATACTCCGATTGAGGTGAAAATTTATTTCTGAGTCCTTTAGGACCTAATGAACAAAACTAGCCCGTATGCGTTTAAAAATATTGACTTTGACCAAATAAGGGACACCCTAATGTATATCCATCTACTTATTTTTTAAGTAACGAGTATGTAACATCTCTAACTCTAAAAAAAAGTACCTCATGTTTGTCCAACTAATTCTGCAATATTTCATGATTAACACTTTTGTTTAACTTATCATAAAATGTGACTTTATTGTGGTCTCCCAAAGCTGCCACAAAGCCAAACATTCTTGCCACAATCGGAGTGGTCTGTGCAATGAATTCAATTTTTGTGGCAGCAGCAAAAACTTGTCTCTGGTTTGTGCCTTTTGTGGCTTCCAAGTGTTTTGATTTAACACTTTGCAGGGCTTCGTCATGACCATGCCATGCTTTATGGCAGATCTACACACCATTTGCATGTAAGGTCTCGCCCAGACTTCAAAAATATATTCTGAATTTGCCACAATTATATTTTACGAGTGGCAGACAAAATAAATAGAATTTATATATACCATTCTATGGGTATGGGTATGGGTGTGTTGCACTCCCCCACGTTGAATCTAATTTTCCGCAGATTTTGTTATATGCAAGGCAAACTGCCAAGTGGAGGAATCCTTGTCTTATTCAGCTGTGCTTTAGTTATCCTTGTCGCCTGGTGCCTCGTTGCCTCGTTGCCACGTTGAGGCCTGGACAGGCCCTAGCCCCTGGCTTTCTGGCTTTCTCTAATTTGTATGCACTTTTCTGTCCAACACTCTAAGCTGTCCCCAATGACGGGCCCCAGTGTTGTGTCCGTGTTCGTATCCCAGCCAGGACCAGGACCAGACCTTATGTGGCTGCCATGGCCACTGTTTAAATGACAGTTTTGTCTTCAATGCAGCAAGTTCCGTTCATAAAATTGGCCAACAGATATAAGTGGCCCAAAGTGCACACACACACAAACGCACAGAGAGAGAAACATAATTGCACAGTCGAGTGAGCAGCAAATAGAGTTTTTGGGAAAACACTTTTCTTAATTGGCAACACACTCGAAATAGAGGACAATTTAACAGCTGTCTTTGGTAATGGGATGCGAATTTATAGGATAGGGGGAAGGGTAGATTTAGATGCAGTCTCGAGCTGAATTGTATTGCATTGTACTACCTTAGTCTAATGCCCAGATAATTGCAGTTAACAGTTGGCATATGACCATTTATTACATGCCACTTGCCACATGCTACATGCCACAAATGCTATTGCTTTATTTTAAACGCTTTCAGGCGTTTACCATTCATGTGACGTTCTTCTTAAGGATTAGTCACAGCCATGGCCACAATGTGAATGCCACAGCAACCGAGCAACCGAGCAACCGAGAGGCACGTAAAAGGCGCGTCAAGGCGTCACTCTATCCTTCTCTCTCTCTCCCACTATATCCCCCTCTCTCACTCTCTCTCTCTCTCTTTGTATCTGAGTGTCTCCATGTCTGCCATAAATCTTGCTAACCTGCATTGTCCTGCGGCCGCCGGCGTCGCAGCCTTTGAAATGCCAGTTCAACTTGGCCATAAGTGGCTTAAATGTTGAATTTCAAACACAATGCGAGTAAAAAAAGGGAAGCAGAATGTAGCATTGTGGCAAGTGCCAAGCATGTGCCTGGCCTTCCTTGCATTGCATTACATTGCATCCTTTTACCCACATTTCCCCATATTCCCATTCCCATTCCCATCCATCTTCCATTCCAATTCCCATCGCCATCGCCATCGCCTGTGCCGTGTGCCATGAATGTCCTTATAAATTGTCTGCAATGTTAAATGTTGCATGCGCCTCTCTCAGCGTGGGTTGCCTTTGACTCTACTCTGCCAGCCAGCCGACTTGCACCACAGAAATTTATGGCGTTGCCACACAACGAGCAACGAGAACCAACTTGCAACGGCAACGGCAACGAGCATTGCAACAGCCCAGAAAGACTGTGCCACTAATCAGCACACGTTTTAGTTGGCACTGCCAAGCAGCGGAAGCTCAAATTGTTAAAAGCAATAAAGCTAATAAGTGATGTGGCAAATGTGCGGCCTCTCTTTCTCTACCCCCCTCTATATCTGTCTCCCTCTTTATCACGCTCTCTCTCTCTCTGGCCTTATCTGTGATAATGCTCACATGGAGGCCTTTAAACTTGACAGACCCTGTGTCTGTTATAGATATACATTTGAATTCTATTCAGGATGATAACATGAATGCATTTAACAGAAAATACTCTCATTTAATACAATCCATAAAACGTTTTTTTATTTCACTGAACCCATTTCCAAGTTCTTTCACTGCTTTTCAACTTATTAGCTTGAATTATTCAGACCTGGTTAATTTATATATATTCAACAGATATTTTTTAATGCTCAGAATTATACCTTACAACTCAAAGGTGCAGCTTAAAAACTGTTTTTGTACTTGAATATCATATTTTTCGAATGTAATTTTTGGGTGGGGATGGAGTTTAAGCCTAAGCCCCAAGTTAGGATTTCCTTTTTATAATAAGCTTAATATTTCACAGTTTAAAAATTAATTACAAAAATGATAATTTATTGGAACTTCAGAAACACTTATTTTCCATTTTAAACCATTGAGATTGCTTAGTTTTTTAGGAATATGTTAAATGTTTTATGTTTATACCTAAGGGAAAGACTTACATTCAAACTCGTTATTCTATAATAATCATTATTTTAAGCTATTGAAAACACAACTAAGTATCTTTTAAGATTACAATTTATGTATGTACATTTCCTAAGCTGGAGTAAACGTTTTGCATCAGTATTCAAATATTTCAGCACCCATGTTTGATGGAAACTACTACAACTAATTCAAGTTGATGTTGGCTTTAACACTTCAGAGATTAGCTTTAGTTGGGCGTGTGCACACAGTTTATATTCGCATTTTATAAAGTTTTTCAAATGTGCGTCATGTGGTCCATGCCAAGTTCCTTTTCCTGTGCCAGTTGCCAGTTGCCAGCAACGGGAAATCAGCAATTAGTGACAGACAGTCAGACAGACAGACATACAGAGAGACAGAGAGACAGAGCGGTCACCCCGCAGGCGAGTCATGAAACCGCCACCGAGAGCCGACAGATGGCGCCACCCCAATCAGTGGGACAGGCACGCATTTCCGCCAGCGCCAACTGCTTCCGGTGGCACTTTGCACTTTGACTTGCCTGCTCTGCTCTCGGCTCGGCTCGGCTGCTGCTGTTTGCGAGACCTTTGTGGAATGCCCCACACACCCCATATTCCACTTCTCAGCTCTCCTGATCCTCTCCTGCCACTCTCTATCGTTCTTGTTCTGTGCCATGTAATTTTATGACTAATTAGTCAGCTACTACGTCAAGTTGCCAACTACATAAACACCGAGAGCAGGTCGTGCAGGAGCTAGGCAGGATGGGAAGGAGTGCGAATTTCATTCAGTTTAAGTTCATAACAGCTGTGGGCGTTGCTTGATCACTGGGGGGCGTGGTCATTTATTTGCCTTGCTGCGCTTTTAATTGCTTGCAAGAAGAAAACTGTGCTGTGCTTTTTTTTTTAATGGCATGCGTCGACTTCCACTTCGACGTCACTGTCGTCGTCATCAGCAGCAACAGCAACAGCAACAACAACAACAACTACAGCAATAACACAAACAATAGCAACAACAAAAAACAACTGCCTCCGGTCTGTCTACAAAGTTGAGTTGCATTTTGTTAGTTGCCTACTTCCAGTTGGCTTCGTTGTGCTTTTTTGTTTTATCACCCCCTCCCCTCTCTATTGCCACCTACCTACTACATTCTCTGTTCTTATTGCTTTGGCTTTGTGTAATTTTGCAGCACAGAAAAACACAAAGCAAAAGCTTGAAGACATTCTTGATCCTGCCTCAGCTTCATCGAGAACAATTTGCGGTAATTTGTTATAGCTTTAAGCTGATTTTTAAGTATGCTTCACTTTGAACTTAAAGCCATATCCAGTATGAATATCTCAACTCTGTTTTCAGCTATTAATTAGTTACAGTCATGTTATGAATATTAGCGAAAAATTCTGCTTAATTTGCAACTGACAAAAAGACGACAAATGATTTCCGCTGCTAAATTATCCACTTCCGTTGCATGTTCATCATTTGTAGCCCCTCCAAAAGTCGTCTCAACTATGAACAAAGTTGGCCAGCACCTGCAACATGACCTGCCCCCCGCTAAAGTGGGCCAAAACGTAAGATGGCTTGGTCTGAAGTTGAATGGTTGACTGTGTTGCAGGATGGCGTGTTGAATTTAAAAATACACACGAAAATTTAAATGACAAGCAACTAATGGAAATTGTTAACAATTTTCAATGGCAGGTGGCAAAAACTTTTCAACCTGCTGTGAACTGCGACCTGGGAACTGCGACCTGTGAACTGCGACCTGCCAACTGGCAGCTGCCAGCTGCGAGCCACGTTTGCATCAAAAATCAGCTAACAACACAACAAATGGCTTCATTTATTTGCGTCTTTTGTGCAATGTTAGCGCGACTTCCGGCCAAAAGAAAAATCGTGGTGTGGGTTTGTGTGTGTGTGAGCATCTGGAGAAATCCTGATTTACGTTCCGCCCACGCTCCATGTTTCGCAGGAAAGTGTGAAAAGTTTACCTAACAAATGTTGCCAGCAACATCGAGCAGAAACATATAATGTTTATACATATATAAGTTAAAAGTTGGGCGAGTTGTTGCTGATGTTGTTGCCTGCAGCACTTGCCATGATTGAATGGCCAACAGACGTTAATGCTTTTGTGGTTTTTTCGCCAACAAACTTCTGGCAGCTAAGTACACAAGGACAAAACTCCGACTTGATTTTACCAAATAAGTTAAGGCAGCTAGGCAGCGTTTTATTTAATTTGGTCACATTAAAATGGAATCTGCAATGCGACCCATTAAATAAAATATACAGCATAACATAAGTTTACAATACTGTAACGTGTAATTAGTTAGGCGATTCATTTGTACGAAGTGAAGAGTCCGAAAACGATATATCCGCGCTGCTCGCTGATTTACGAGTTTTTCTCTTAATATTGCCATCGGATGTGATCAGTTGCCTCTTGAGCTCGATTTCCTCAGCGTTTACTTTGAGACATATGTCGATGAACAGACACAGATCAATGTTCTTTAGCTTCTTGGACAATTTGAATGCTTCAGTCAGCATTTCCTTCTGCTTTTCCACTTTGCCGAGTATGGCATGGGCCTTACAAGCGACAAGTGCACTCAGCACGGCCCAAATGTAGTGTCTGCCCCTCAGAGCCTCTAAGGAATCGCTTGATTGAAAAGAGAGTTACCTAAATCAGTGACAAGTACTTACCATCTATGGATTGACGGGCTAGCAGGCAGCAGGTGTCGAAGGAATTGTTATCTAAATGCGCCTGGGCCAGTTCATGTAGGAGATAGCTGCGTTCTATCGGATACTTGGCGAATCGCATGCGATATTCATAGCGCATTGTGTGAGATGTCTGTGGAATAAACGTATTTACTTTTAAAAATTAAATGCAGAATGAATTTAGATGCCAAATTATGTTAAAAATGACATTCCGCTTGAAAATCAATAAAGTCTTGGCAATGTTATGATAGTTTAAAGTTGGTCAGAGGGTCTAGTTTAGAAGGTTGTTACATAACTATAACTTAAGACTAACAATATTTTATTTATTTGTATCTGTACGAGGGCTGCTATATATATTTCTGGCCTAATAATGAAAATGCGAATATTTATCATCAAAAATTGTTTTATTGTTTTTCAAAGTATTCTCCAGCCTGATTTATACACTTTTGCATGCGCTCAAACCAATTGTCGAAGCACTTTTTCCACTCCGATTGAGACACCTCCAAAACATGGTTTTTGAACGCTTCAACAGCATCTTCTGGGCACGAAAATCGTTGACCACGCATTTTTTTCTTGATGTGCGGGAATAAAAAGAAGTCATTGGGTGCCAAGTCAGGGCTGTACGGCGGATGACCCATCAATTCGACGTTTTGGCCGGTCAAAAAGGCGCTGGTTTGAAGCCAATGTGTGAGAGCTCGCGTTGTCATGGTGAAGAATGATTCGTCTTCTCTTGTTTGTTTTTCGAATTTATCCGAAGACTTCAGGCAAACAAATTGTGGTGTACCACTCAGAATTGACCGTCCTTCGTTGCTCAAGCGGAACAGTCGCCACATGACCAGTTTTGCCGAAGAAACAGGCGACCATTTGCTTCGAAGTGCTTCTTCCACGAACAACTTTCGTTGGATTTGGCTCGTCTTCGAAGACCCACACGGTCGATTGTTGTTTTGTTTCGGGCTCATACGCATAGATCCAAGATTCGTCACCTGTGACGATCTTATGAACATCTTTTGAAGCACCGCGATCGTATTTTTTCAACATTTCTTTGCACCAATCGACACGAGCCTTTTTTTGAGCGATTGTCAAATTGTGCGGGATCCAACGACAACAAACCTTTTTTACGGTCAGGTGTTTATGTAATATCGAATGTATGCTGGTGGGAGAAATGCCCAAGGATGCCTCTATCTCCCGGTATGTCACATGACGATCTTGCATTATTAGTTCACGCACGGCATCAATGTTCTCTGGCACAACGGACGTTTTTGGACGACCTTCACGGAATTCGTCGTTGAGCGAACTGCGACCACGATTAAATTCGTTATACCAGTTTTTCACGGTGCTATAGGATGGTGCTTGATCGCCATACAAAGACTTAAGTTCATCGATGCACTCTTGTCTGGATAATCCACGTCGAAAGTTGTGAAAAATGATCGCACGAAAATGCTCACGTGTCAATTCCATTTTTTTAACGGAATTGAATTGTTCAAAGCTCTGTAAGTTTAACAATTCACGATTAAATGACAACACGTTCTGAGTGATGTTATGCTAAAAAATGTCAACCTTTCCAATGGAAATATCAGATTGCACCTGGCAATACTTATTGTTGCCTAGGCCAGAAATATATATAGCAGCCTACGTATCTGTATCTTTGTATATTGTTTTCTGTACTCACTTGAACTTTTCTGCCTTTTCATCGATCGCACTCGTCCGCCTTACGAGTTCCCTTATAATGCTATCCCTAGCTTTGGTTGAGCTAATTCCCATATCTATTGGTAGCTTGAAAAGTGTCAATAGGCGTTGTCGTCCTGTTAGTACTTTCATGTCAATTGGAATCTTGAATTCATTAATGCGGGCTAAACCCAAGTAGTTGTAGACCTCATTGATGAATTCAAATTTCCAAGGCATAATCCGATTTGTTTTGATTGTAACATAACTGCCCATGACTTCTTCAACAAACGTTGTTAGTTTCTGAAATTAATCAATTTAGATGTGCAAATCTTCGTTATATTCAAAAACTCACTTGTGACTTTTCAGTACGGATCAGATCTCGTATGGTGCGCAGAATCTTGAACATATTCCGCCGCGTTTGATACTGTATGCGAAAGAGGTTCTCCTGCTGGTACTTTAAAAACAGTTCCTCGTTGGGATACTTATGAACATGATGAGTGTATTTGGGACAGCGCGTGTGTAACATTTTCTATACTCGTAGAGTTTTATACTTTAGTATATTACTATGACAAACAATTGTATTCGAAACTGATCTTACCGTAAAAGTACGCACTACTTTGTATGGATCCTCAGTCAGTGATTTTAAGTGTGTTGATGAAACGACAAACTGTTGTATCAAGAGATCCGGATTCTCGCGTATTTTCTTAAGGAATGAAACATCCGTCCAGCATTTATTTAAATAGCTTTGATTGTAGATTTTGAATTCACGTTTGCGTCTTCTCGTCTCAATAGGCGAAAGCAACTCAGCCTGCGAGCAGTGTGTTATTTAAAAATTCCCAAAAATGATCCGAATTTTCTTACCTCTTTTTCCAAAATGCTGACCACATCGCACTCGGGCTTCACGAACTTTGGCTCCTTGGCTTTATCCGTTACCATTTTGTCGATAAGCCGATGTACAGCGGGTGCTGTTGCATCCGAGAGTGCATCATTGATGTTTGCAGTGATCTGCAAGGACATCGAGGCTTTTAATTTAATAAACAGATTTGTCTATCCCCGTACTTACCACGTGAACACGTTTCTTCACTCTCTCTGCTTGTGTATCGCTAAAGATTTTTAGTTGATGGTGAAGACTCTTCATGGAATCCTCCAGCCTATTCGACTCGTAAAGTGAATCACAAAACTCCAAGTTAATCTTCGGATCATATAAGTCTGGATGGTAGCTCCTTAAGATGCCTGCAAAATACGAGTAGGTCAAAATTTACATTGGGCAATTGAGATATTCATATGTGATGATCCTGAACCTTTGGCTGTGCCACTGTCAAGAAGTGCCTCAGGCGCTCGGGCCTGCTTCCGTTTGATGCAGCCGCGCCTTCTCAGTGTTTCAGTATCATACGGGCGCAAATTGAGGGCCTTGTTAAAATACTCCATGCTAGCTTCTAGATTCTGCGTGCGATCGTAATAGATGCCCCAATCCTTGTACATGCTGCTCAACTGGCTGTCCGTCCACTTGATCATCTGCCACGGCTCCAATTTGGGCTTTAATCCAGCCAAAGGTTTCATTGCGTCAAGGCTAACAGACATTTTTACAGACATGGTTCGCGTTAAAAATATCTATAAAATGTTTGAAATTAAAAAATAAAAATGTAAAATCTAGCTAAAAATAGGAAGTGTTAAAAAAGTGTGTGTCGACAATTTAATGACTGATATGAAAGCTTTTTTGGATTGTAGTTCTCCTAGATTTCAATCAAATTCTGATAGAAATTCAACGCTTACTCGATGTCGATTAACCCAGCTGGTACCAGTAATTTATTATTTGAAATTTTTATTACTATTTACTGATTAATTTATACCAAGTACATACATACAACCAGGGATTAAAACCCTAACCGAAACCGTAACCTTTAACCGGTAAAAACCGATTGAAATTTGAAACCGTAACTGAAACCGTAACCGAAAAAAAAATTTTCATTTGACCGAAACCTTTAAACCGAAACTCTGTAAACCGAAATAACCGTATCGTAACCGTTTCATTTATAGGGGTTAATTTCGGTTTTCCATATATGTACATACATATGCAAAAAAAAAAAAAACAAATAAAAGCAAGATGCAAAAATTATCAAAAATTGTCTTATGCATGTACACACATACAGTGTGCTACTAATGTCTTCATACAGTATAAATTGGTCAAATTAGGGTATAATAAAAATGTTTTGGTGCGGTTTTTTTATATTAATCTTTTATTCACTTAAATTCAATTCGAATGATACAAAAATTTCTTTAACCCATTAAGTACTCATGGACAATTTTGAATTTATAAAACACTATATTTTTCAACCTTTTTCCTCGATTTTTTCAAAAAATATTTTGATGCAAAAAAATTCTTGAAACAATTCTAAGAGCAATTGCAAAAAAAATTTTTCAAAAATATTTTTGCTAGTATTTTTTTAAATTTTTTGAATGTGGCATAAAGTATTTTTTTACAGTAAGAAATTTTTTTTTGTGAACCGAAACAATACCGGTATTTCGAAACCGAAACATACAAAAACCGGTTCACCGTTACGAAACCTTTATTCAAAGATTTTCCGTAACCGATAACCGAAATCCTAAATGCAAATATAACCAAAACCGTAACTGAAACCGATATTCGTTTCGGTTTTAATCCCTGCATACAACAAATATCTAAATCATGAAATATCAAAATGTGTTTTTGTCTTGTGTTTTTTTTTTTATTTTATTTATTAAAAGTTTACATCTTTTTAATATCTTATTATTTGGTTCTCCTTGATAACACGAGCAATTTTACTTGCAAAATTGAAACTAATTCTCTTTTCCTTTTCCAGAACATGTGAGAGGAAAAAAGCTTGTTGCTCCACATCGAGATATATCAAGGGTTCTCCAAGAGCTCTCCAAGATTCAACGGGTTCTTGACTTGTATTGCCTGAGAAATTGCGCAGGCAAATGGGACGCACTTTGGCCGAGAGTATGAAAGGATTTACCATCTGGATCAGGGCAAGAGGTTTTCTGTAAGTACACAATCAATATGATTATTCTGAAATGTAAGTATTAAATAACAACGACTTACAAATCGTTTACGTCGATAGATTCAATGCTAATTGTATCGAAGCCGTGTTCCCTCGCCAAGTTGAAGCCAATCGAATGGTTGCCCAAGACAACGAGGGCCGCATGGGGAACGGGATCCGGGGAAAAGCAACTGGCGGTAGTTAGCACAAAAAACGGATCGATAATTGTGCCCAGGCAACTGAAGTCGTAATTGTCATGGGAAGTGTGGTGATATATGCTGACCAGCCAGGGATCTCCTTGTACTGTGCTAAAAGTCTTTCCACAGTCAGGCTTGCATTTGAGTGCAGGTGATTTGGCATCAAGACGTGTCCATTCGCCATTGTTATTACAGATTCGTTCAACTTTTGTGGCAACTCCTTCAGGTGCATAACCCTGAGCACATCTGACTTCGGCAATGGTGTTAATAAGTAAGTCCTTGGAACAGTCGAAGATCTGATTCTGGTAACTGCAAACGGCATTGATTCTGGGATCATTTGTGATTTTGCTTTTGTCACAGACTTTGGTGCATTTGGGCCAAGGTGCCTTCCATTTGCCATTGTCACAGGTGTTGACATCGGTGCCTTTAAGAACATGCTTTTTACCGCAGACAAACCTAACCGTGGTCTGATGGGACACATCATTGCCATCATTATACGGCATGCCATTGTACATTGTTCTCAGTCGCAGTGCTTTGTCATCTGTCGGCACAAAGCAACTTTTCTGCTCATTCATCAGCTGGGTAGCAACTGATTTCGCTGTCACTGGCATTGAAAAGTCGGGCGAATGTGTCTCTATCACGGGTGTGATCTTCCATCGTGAAATCTCCCACTCTGCTTCCGGGGCAATGTTACGCCAACTGTTACAAATCGAGGTCAGCTCATCGGAGCCATCGCGACAATCGATGGCATGGTTGCAGGCAGCTGTCTTGGCAATGCAGGCTCCATAGGCACAGCGGAAGGATCCCTCAGGACAGAAGCTACCCACGCATAGTTCATTCGACTCATCGGATTTATCCCGACAATGCTCCACTCCGTCGCAAACCAGACTGTATGAAATACACTCCTTCGACTGCTGGCATTGAAATTGCGTGTAGGCTTCGTGACTGAAAGATTATCACATTCAGGTGGAAATAACTCGATCGATCTGTCTAAACACTCACCGACATTCGCCGCGTATTTTATTATTGAACAGCTCGCCCATATCAGTGTCGTTGGCACAATTGAACTCATACTCGTCTGTGCCGTCCCAGCAATCCGCCTTTCCATTACAATATTGCGAGTCCTCGAAACAGGCACCGTAGGAGCATCGATGATTCGAGCACTTGGTCTGATAGCAATGCTCGTATGTCTCATCGCTTTCATCTTGGCAATCCAACTTCAAATTGCACTTGAAATCAGCATTTATACACTCGCCGTTGTTGCACCGAAATTGCCCTTCATTGCAGGTGTTTTCATTACTTTCAGCAGCATTAGCTTAAAAGATTATTATTTATTACTATACAAATTCTCAAATAATTTATAATATTTCGCTATGGTTCATTACCAGTTTGCTGGTTTTGAAGTATAAGGCAAACGCCAAGTACTATATATTTATATATTTTAGACATTGAAATAGTTTTATATCAAATGATTTCCCTTTTTATTAAAAGTCAACTGTTCGCGCTTAACAAACTTTACATACTGAATAAAAAATTTCAAATCTTTTATCGCAGCCTTGGTCATTTTAAATATAAATAAGTGAGCGCAATTTTATTTGACGGAAATGGAATAGAACGCGATAAGAAATCGACTATAAATATGAGGTCATATATACACATACAGAAGAGTGAAATAAATTTAGTACTCTTCAATATTCAACTCTTGATGTTCTCTATATTTTAATATGCTTTAAATTGTTTATTATTTTACAAAATGAAGATATATTTAAATAAATACGTTTTGACCATTAGTAAAATTAGTTTATCGTAGCTTTAAAAGTTTAAAAGCTTTTAAAAATGCTGCTTCATTTTGGCATTCAATTGAACATCGTTTCCTTATTCACTCAATTGTAAGAGCCGCCTTTAATTTGCATTCAAATGTTGAATCGTATTTTATAATCAATGGGCAGGCAACGAGTGCAGATTGAAACATTGAAGTGCGCAAAAAAGCTCTTTGATCAATTTTCTAACAAAGCTGGCAAGTGCATCATGAAAATAGAATAGCAATGGCAATAGCAGAATCAAAAAACAAAGAACGAATAACAAAACAAAACAATACCCACGAACAGAATACAAATTGAAAACCATGAATTTGAAATGAAAGTGTGTGCACTCGAGTGTGTGAATGTTTTGGCTGCTTTGATCGACGACGCGCCTTTCAATTTGCTCACATAAATATGAACGAATAATAAAAACCGACGGGAATCTGTTCTCAGTCTCTACGTGATAGTACAAATTGGTATTGGTATTCGTGTTATACGATTTAGATACTCATTTTGACCTATTGGTCGTAGGGGAATTCAAATATATATGTGCGCTATCAAATAAAATCCAGTAAAGTATATAGAAATTAATGTTAATACTTAAAATTTCTCCCAGCTATATTTGAACTGGCCAATGATAAAATGATCCTTAAAATTTTTAAAAATAGAATATTTTATCAAATTTACACCTAATAAAAATACATAATAGATTAAATGTACAAAAACCAAATTAAATTAAATTAAAGGAATTCTATTTGAATCTTTTTCACCCAATTGTAGCTGTATCGAGAGTGTACTGTGATTGTTTTAGATGACAGGTTGAAAGTGTTGAATTACAAATTAAAATGCTTGTGGAACGGCAAAGGCAGCGATTGATGTTGCAGCAGGGAGTGGGAAGGGGGAACGGAACGGAACGGGGTTGAATGTCTGGATACGATTTTAGAACGAAGTGCACAAGTGACAATGCAATTGTTTGCAAATTGACAAACAAAATGCGCTTTTGTGATTCACCAAACGGCAAGCGGCAACGACAAGCGGCATTTCACATGGCCAAAGGGGCGTATTCGTTATATGGATTGACATGAGCTGACACACACACACATGCTCAGACACAAACACACACAGACACACAACCCTAGCACACAGACAAATGAGCACAAATTGCACTGTCAGTTTGTCGTTGTTACCATTTCTTTATTTTGTGATGTTGTTTAGTTTTTTTCTTCTGTTGCTGCTGTTGCAGTTCGTCTTGTTGTTGTTGTTCTCTCAGGCACAACTGTGTCAACAACAACAACCAACAATAACAACTGAAATAGATTAAAAAACATTTGCATTTGTGCTGCGTTATTCTAGACTTTTGAGCTCTTTCAGTTTCGCTCAAACAGACAATAACATTATAAGCGGAAAACATTGTCGATTACAAAAATATTTACCAGAATATTTATAGATAAACATATAATACAATAAACCCGTCATGCAAATTACATACCCTGTACTCACGCAAAAGGCTAAGAAGGTTGTCAAACAGTTCGTTAAAATCATGAATTATAGAAAATTTTCGATTTACAGGATGAACAGGATATTGGAATGTGAGAAGATAATATTGTTGATAGCGATTACAGGGTATCGTGGTAGTCATTATTAATTATTCTCAATGGCAACTTTATGCAAATCAATGTTAAACTCTTAAGCAAATAAAAAATAATAATTTTGATATTTCTAGAGTTTTCAATTTGCGTCACGCAACACATTTGATGATATGGAAATCCCAAAGGGGCCATAGTTTAAAATGGGTTGATAAAAAGTCCCATAAATTGAAATATTCATAAAATGTATTTGACTAAATAGCTGCGCAATTTATTGTTATTCTTTTAATTCTTCTGATATCCGAATTTAAAGTACATGTCAAATATTGTGAGTAAGCTATAGAAGGAGAAATTCTCATTAGAATTTATGACTTAATATCAATTCACACATATTACTCAATTAATAAGGCTTAGCACAGTAGGGAATCGCTGTAACTTTATCCATGTCCCATGAACTGTCACCTCCTCCACTTAGAAAACACGATCTTGCGGCGCTTTAAAGTATGAGAATATTCCAAAAAAAAAAAGGTCGGGAAAACTTTTAGCAAACTTCCACTGCGACCGTCGACCGAAGGACGTTGAACTGTTGCGGTGTATGTGTGTGTGGTGTGTGTGTGTTTGTGGAAAGAAGAGTTGGGGTAAGCTGGCTCTTATCCAATTAAGTCATAACTCAATATGTGCTGAGAGATATGCACTTGGCCATTACTTAGGCAAAGGCAAAAATTCAGCTCTAATAACTTTTGAGCTGAGAAGCTTTCTTGCGTCTACTTTTTCGTTGGTGGCGCGCGCCAAGCAGATAATTTTCACACCAGAGAGAGACAGATAGAGAGAGAGAGAGAGAGAGAGAGAGAGAGAGAGAAAGAAAGAGAGAGGTTGAACCAGACCCACATCCAACTGCAGCACGTAGTCGTGTAATTTGCAGGCCAGAGTTTGGGCAACATATTAGTTGATGTGGAGGAAAAGCCACCCGACTCCGGCCTTGTCTTCTCTTAACTTGGCTTTTACGGCACCAGAGAGACGCTGCCACAACTCATTTGGCGCTGACCAGGACTATGTTGTTGTTGTTTTGGTTGTTGTTGTCGCTCTGCCTGCTCGACCGCAGTCCTTAGTGTGAGTGGCTTCGAGCTGCTCCAAACTCCATCCATCTGCAGTTGAACGCGTGCATAAATTATTCATTTGTAATGTGCAGTTGCTCTGGAGGTTGGAAGGGAATACTTGTACTGAGAGAGAGAGAGAGAGGAAGGTGGGGTAAAGGGAAAGTGTGTGTGTGTGTGTGTGTTGTCTGTGTGCACTTTTGGCACAGGATATGACACTGACACTCAGCGCCCGGCGCTCGTCCTGCGTCAACAACTTCCTCGCTGCAACTGGACTGCACTGCATCCCGGTCTCCCTCTCTCTCTCTCTCTCCGTCTCAGTCGCAGTCTCGACGCTTTTGGCGTTTACTTTGGTTTGTAATTTCCTTCTGGAGTTTGCGTTACCAAAAGGAAAGCAGCCAGAAATGGCGAAAAACCCCAAGAAATACACAGCTACAGCAGCAGCAGCAGCATTGCAAATGACGATTGTCCCATTCCCAGTCCCTGTCCCAAACCACGCTTTCTCTCTCCCTCTCCCTTTTCCTCACCGTCCCTCTCTCTCACTTTTATATCTCGACCTCGCTTGGTTTGCCACAACTCTTTGGGGAGTCCCATTGCTGCAATTGCAAACTTTAAAGTTTGCTCAGATCTGCAGCTGTGTGTGAAAAGTTTCATTTGTGAATTGAAAAATTATTTCTAGTTTCATATGCAGAGTGTGTCATTTGCAGGCGGGCCAAATAGGCAACCAGGCAAAGAGGCAAAGGAGGCAAGAAGGGAACCAACCAGGCCAAACAGCACAACCATTGACAAAATGGAAAGTTGTTGACTTAGTTTCCGCTTCTTTGGACTGCTTCCGGTGCTGCCCTGCGTGCAACATGAGTCTGAGTCTGAGTAAGAGTCAGAGTCTTTCGTCTTTCGTCTTAGTTGTCAACAAGTAAGCAACGCTTTTAATTATGTGCTTGCCACGCTTTAATTTTTAAGACTTCAACTTTTGTGTGGTGTGTTTCATATGTGTAATTTCATAATTAAAATATTTCTTTGGACTCTGCGGTCTTAGCATAAAGTTTACACCAAAGGGAAATGCCACAAATTACTTAAGGTGAGTTGTAGAATATTCTATTTGATATTCACTTTCCTAATTCATTTGAAATTATAGTTTAAGGCCAATTAAACTGCATAATTGCATTGAATAATTTGAGCTAAAGTTCGGGAAATTAGCAGTTGAAATGCAATTAGCATACGAGCACAAAAAACAGAAGCTCGACTGAAATTCTGAGCTGCCTCAGAGCACGTACTCGAACTCGGACTGTCCACTCCGGATAAATATGCAAGCATTTGGGACTTGCATATCTTTGTGGCATTAAGCACGTGCATTTAACAAAGTTATCATAATTAAATTTAATCATTTTGGCATTTAATTAGGAGCTGAGAATGTGAAAGAGTTTTATTTTACTTTTAACTAACTTCAATTTAATAAAATAGGCACATATTTTAAATGTTGTTATGTGAAATATGTATATGTTCATAGAATTAAAATACCTTTTAAAAACCCTTGATCAAGTTGTCGCATTTTCGTTGTATTTGTTCATCAAACACAGAATTAAAATACCTTTAAAATGTTCGACAAAGGGTTTAACAGTCTCGGATTTAAAAGAAACTATTTAACGCAATAAAAATTGTTTGCTTCACACTCATTTTAGTTAATGCTCTACAGCTCTGATTATCTCTTGAATCACAAGCTTGCTGAAAAAACTTATTTTGTCACAAAATGTATGTTCTTGATCAGGGTTTATCTTGGTTTAAATCGGTACACTAATCAACGATTATTCCAACATTAATGTAGATATTTTGTCGTTTCTGGAAATATTTTTGCTTTGCAAGAATTTCAAATATTTAACGTGTCGATGACAATCTTTCCTCTAGTTATTGACTTGATATTGTTATATATTGAGATTGCAATTAAGTTGGCTGCAATTTACATCAGAAGTGTCAATAAGCCAACCTCACATATATGTACACCTGCAAAAGTATACACGCTTACACAGATATAAATATGTATGTATATTTTATATATAAAGAGCCGCAGACACACACGAGTGTTTCAAAAGGCGGATACGGAAATGGCAACGCGATTGTCTGTCTGTGTCTATTTGTGCATGTGTGTGTATGTGTGTGTGTCTGTCTCACTGTTGGCAAGGACTTTGACAAATATTTCATGTGTACTATATATACATACATACAAAGTGTGTGTGTATCAACGGATGCAAAAGTTTGTAGCTGCAAATAAAAAGGTTTCGAAATTAGCAAGTATAATATGCACACAAATACCATATGCATACACGTGTGTGTGCGAGTGTGTGTATGAATTATGCATTATGTATGCATATTAACGGAAGCAGACTCTTGTGGTATGTGACATATTTAATTCATTTGGTTCCAATTAAAAATATTTATTTAAATTTATGTGACAAATTTTTTTTACCTATATATTTGTACAATAAATAGAAATATTCTTGAAATGTTGTAATAAAGCAGAAACTATTTTCATACAAATAGGATTAATGACTAGCTCCAATTACTTGATGGGCGTGCAATTCGTGACAAATCAAAGCCGCACACTTATAATCAAACCCAATGCTGGACAGAGAGACTGCTAGATGGACAGAAGGCAGCTGACAGGACACTGTCTAATTAAAATGGCAAATCGCAATAAACAACAATAACAACAACAACAGCAGCAACAACAACGACAAAGTCGAACAACAGCCAATTGGCATGCAAATTTATGCACCAACTGGGCTCTGGCTAACGAAAAACCGGCCAAATACCGAAGCCAGACCCAAATCCAAACCATGACCCAAAAACAAAGCGTTCAAATTATGCAGAGTACATGCAGACACGCCACAGATACAGATTCAGATACAGTTACAGATACAGTTACAGTTACAGCTACAAATGCATCTATAGCTACAGATACATATGCATCTACAGATACAGATACAGATAAAGCTACAGTTACAGATACAAAAAATACGGATGCAAATGTAGTTGGAGTTCGGAGTTGGCGATACGCACATGTTGGTTGTTTTACAGCGTCGTACCATGATTAATTTGTTAGCTGTATTGCACTTGGCCAAATGGCAAATAAATTTTAATTTGATTAACGACTTTTTGGTTCGCTTTTGGTCGCCTTTTTGGCCATGTTTTTCACAGACTTTGCAATTGATTAGCATCGCAAATGCATTGAACGTTGCGACTCATCAATTTGGCCAAATGAATCATTATTTAAAGTAATTTTGGTAGTTGGTATCATGGTTTTGTGTGCGGTCAATTCACTTAAAAGGTCAGCTCACCTGATGTTGCCCATCAGCGCTTATTATCCTTGTCGCGTTCAAGGATCAACGCGTTTCCGCCATTGTTTACGGCTCCTATTAGTGTTGTTGTTCGTGTTGTTGTTGCAACTGTTCCAACAATTTAGCTGAGTGCTGCAATTCCTTGCAGGTAAATGCACACACACAACACACACGCACAACACAGACACACAACACAGACACACCTAACAACAGCCGCAAAATCACATTCACTATCAGAAGTGCCTGGCAGTCAACTATCAACAGGATTGAATATCAGCTTCACATGGGGCGAATAGTGTGAGTGCAGTGAGTCAGTAGCGAGATTGGGGATGAGTCTGAGTGAATTGAATTAGTTTGAATACTGATTATATTCGTCATGCCCGTTTGTGCCTTTGAACAAGTTTCTGTTGCTTACATTGGTTAATTTCAATTTTGATAACTTTGATAAGTTTTATGTTTACATACTTATTTTGAAAGGCAAACATTTTATTAGAGAATTAATACTAAGCTGTCCCTTATACACATATTGTTTCATACACGAGTAATATGTACAAATTTAAATCAATATTATTTGATATGTCAAATATTTCTTAACTTGAATTTAATGCAAGTTTCTATTTAATATTTTGCATTTTATTCAATTTAATATTATCTCAGCTTAAATGAAATTTAAATTATGTTCTTCCACAGATGTTTATGGCATTAGATGCTATCAATTCCGATATCTTCACTTGTTTCAATTAATGCACAAATTAATGCCAATTTAGTATCTTAATCTCCTGTTTGCTCGATTAATTGAAATTGAAATGATGGGTATTCTCCAAGTTAAAACGTTAATGAAGCAATCTAAAAGGATTTCAAATCTCTGTATTCTGTTGCACCTTAATCTTATTTTGTGCTCGTTATTTTTGTTCTTGGTTGTTGCTCGTGTATCTTGTGGGCATTTATCAAATGTCGGCTGTTGCTATCCTGACCGACTCTTGTCATACTCCAAAGCGAGTTTAAATGGATGTGAAAGTGCGCTTTTGGTGGCAATACATCAATTTAAGGAGCAACAACAATGCATATATCATGTCTGGTTGCCTGTATTTGGAATGATTTACATATGCACTACAACTCCACAGACCACTGTCTGAGTGTCAACAGATTTTGGGTTTTCTTTTAATGGAGACATACTCAGAGACATTGTGTGGTTTGGTCATTAGCCCAAAGGCCAAAAGACAATGCCAAGTCAGACATAAATAGAGAGAATCAACAAAAGTTACGCAGACAGCAGAAAATAATTAGATACACAATAAATTACTCATATGCCAAGAGCAGAAAATTGTTCACAAAGGCTGAATTTATTTCCTGAAAAATTATCAGAAGTCCGAGATAAATAAACAGGTACTTAAGTTGGTTGTCAACTTAAATTTAGTTTTAAAACAAAAGCTTCTGACTATATAGAAGGAATTGGAATATTCAAGTAAATTTCTAGGCTGACAGATAATATTTTAAATCCTTTTTAAAAATAAAACTTCTTTAAATTCGTATAGTTTATTATAAAACTAACAACTGTGTAGATAAGTAAAGAAACCACAGTGAGAAATCAAACACATCGTTAGTTAAACAAAAGCAAAGAAAAATCACACACAGCTTGTGCGAAAAAAGAAACTGAGTAGCAATAGTGACAGCAAAAAGGAAAAGAAAACTCAACAAGAACTATAATTTCCTAAAGGACTTAATTATTTTATAATAAGCACATAACACAGACGAACTACAAACGCAGCGCAGCCCCAAAGGCAGCAGCAAAATGACACTAGGAGAGGGAGATGGAAAATGAGAAGGAAGAAATGGAAAGGAGTTGTTGTTGTTGTTGCTGTAAAAGGCAAGCAGGAAACCGTGTAAATGCAGTGCTAAAGTTTCTAAAGTTTTTCCACTCGACCATCGGACAGAACAGGACACAATCTAAGGGGAAGGACTCCAGTAAACGGAGACAAAATAAATTGTGAAATTATTACAGAATGTTATGTTTCGGTTTCACATCCACAAGGGGGAATTTCTCTTTCTTTTCCACCCACATTTTCTTTTCAATGCTCAAATGCTCGAATGAATTTCAGCAATTAATATTGATTTGGTCAGATTTGTGAACTTGACATGAAATGATTGCACATTTTATTAGAAGACAAAAAATATGAATATAACAAGTAAATAACAGAAAATATTTTGAATACATGTTGAATTCAATTGCATTTAAAGATTGTGCATTAAAAGTCTTAACTAATTTGATTATTTTACATTGACCAAAATCTGAGCTGCCAATCTAAATTTAAAATTGATATTTTCCATATTCAATTACAAAAAAAAAACAGAACGCAATAATGATTAAGGCACAGAGCTTTGTTCTAGAGGTTTTCAGTCAGCTTAAGAGCTAATATTGAAGGTATTCCCTAAACAATTTATTGGTAAACCGTTCTATTTTGGCATAAGTAAGGCTGTGTAGGTAAACCTCACATTTGACTGTCCAATGTCTGCTTCTGATTGGCATACTTTGATTCAGTGGAAATCTGCTTATCAAATTTTAGTTGACCTTGTTCTATTTTGTCATATTGAGGCTTAGTGAGTGACATTTGCATAAGTCAGTCTGAAGCAGGATTATGACAAGTCGCAATAAAATTAGACGTGCTGAAACTCCATTGCGCATACGCCTCGTTAGCCGCCAGAGGCATGAAACAAACATTTAAACACTTGAAAAGCAATATAAATTCATTCAGAATGGAGCAAAGCAATGGTAAAACTATAAGCATAAGCAATAAAGTACATGCCTAGGCCACATGCAGACATCAGCAACAACAACAAAATCAACAACGACAACAACGACAACAGTCACAAACACAATGCATAAATAAACGCCAATGCCGAACAATTGATACTTGGCCAGAGGAACAAGCAAATGGCCAGAGACCATCGAGAACAAATTCAACGAATTTATATACTATAACTAAGGGCTTAGCCAGATTCGACTGGGCCGAGAAGAGACCGAGAATAGATACATATGTAGTTAAATGCCTGCACACCAGCAAGCCAAAAGACATTAGAAACGAGAGAGCAAGAAGAAAATTCATTTGAATTGCTAAACAAATACAGGCCGATGACGATGATGATGACGATTACCATGAAGATGAAGATGATGATGCCAAGGCCCAAGTCTAGCAATGCGAGCTTAATCATGCTGTAAATTTGCATAATTTGACGTGAGTATAGAACAAGATGCTGAGACAACTGAATATATCGATTAGGATTCGATTCGATTGAGTAGAATATATGGCTAATGTGTTTGTATATATTTCAATCAACAGTGCAATCAATTCTTTGACTCATCACAACATAAATCGATTTTCAAATAACATTGAGTAAAGTATAAACAGTAACTATGTCTCTCAATACACAAAACAATAAGGAATGAAATTAAATCAAATACATATTTGTAATATTTGTATATCGTTTAATATTCAGGTTTTATATTAAGATAAATACGAAAGCTAGTTAAATGGCTTCCAATTATAATCAAACCTCTCTCTCTTAACCATTTGCAAGGCTAAGTAAGTCTATTGTCATTAAATTTTTATATACTTTTATGTACTTAAGTCAACTTTTCTAATGAGCCACCGCAACTTGAGGGCTATAAAGTCACATGCAAGACAATCTAGAAGAATACAATGTAGTTCAATTACACAAGGCATTTCATGTCTTAAGTAGAGCACTTTTCTACCTGCCAGGTCTAATTTAAGTCAGTCACGACTCACTGAGACTACCAAGATCAGGGCCAGACGCCCTTTAGTCCACTTACTGGGCCATTTGTCTGTGTCACATTATAAATAAAAATGTAATTGAAGGTAATGCGCGACGCCAGTTGGAAAATGCTTTCATAGACATAACCATTTAGCTTTATAGGCTCCAATTGTGCGGCAATTGCAAATTGCATTTTAATACGATTATTTTGTGATTGTTGCAACACAAATGCAGTTTAATTGCAATGAAAAGGTTTTTAATTACATTTTTCTAATATGTGTATACAGGAACTTAATCATAATCGTGCAAGATCTAAAAACTAAGTTATATAAATTACAGGTAGTGTTACAAAAGAAGTGTATTTAAATAAATAAATAATAAATAATGATTAAATTAATTTAAAAATCACTTAAATATTCCATGAACTTGTCAGTTTCTGAATAGAAAATCTTTATTTGACATTCTGCAGGTTGCACTTAATGGAATTTTTAATTTTTTACTTTAGGGAGGTATAACAATATGCAATTCTATTTGTTAGGTGCGCTGACTTTGCTAAGATTTTTCTTATTAATATTCAACAACTGAATGCTCAGACTTTCGCCTTGATTTTTAGTTTCAGCTGGCGCTGCACATTGATCCAACCGAGCAGGAGCTCGACGAGAAACACGCCAAAGCTGGCAAGCATGGCCAGCAGCAGGGCGAAGAGGGCGGGTGCAAAGTGCTTGAGGTCCACCTCCACCTGCGTGGCCTTAATTAGAGTGCAGTCCGGCTTGGGCACAGTCCACAGCCTGTCATTGTACTGCATGAGACCAGTCTCGCCCAGATGGAGCACGGCGTGGGCCAAGTGTTCGCGCCAGGGCGAACTCTTGGCCAGTACCGAGCTGGAAACATAGGGCGGATTGAACATGATCTCCTGGAGGTC
Organism: Drosophila suboccidentalis; assembly: GCA_037043435.1. Lineage (NCBI taxonomy): Eukaryota > Metazoa > Arthropoda > Insecta > Diptera > Drosophilidae > Drosophila > Drosophila suboccidentalis. The sequence goes on from JBAMBK010000906.1 coordinate 52,893, forward strand.
ACAGAACTGCTGCTCGTCCAGCAGGTCGATGAGCAGGCGGTACATGCGATCGATGGCCGAGTGGAAGGCGAATCCGCCCTCTCGAATCCGCTCTGCGCCCTGGCGAATGTCCAGGATGTTGGGCTGTTGGCCATGGCCATGGTCATTTCCATTTCGATTTCCATTTCCATGGCAAATGCGCTGACTGTAGACGTTTCGCACCAGCTGGTTCGTTGTGTTGGTGAACAGTGCATAATTGTACGAAATGTTCTCCATGCCAATCTCCAGGCTGCTCTCGTACAGCGCCTGGAGACTGACAATGCTGCGCGGTGCATCCGACAGCATGGAGCCCACAATGAAGGCGCCGTAGAACTGCATCAGCATAAAGCTGAACAGGCAACTGGCGCTAATCAACAGCCGCGTGGACGGCAGCTGGAACAGCTCCGAGTCCGGACCCTGTTGCAGATACGTCTCCAGTATCGTGAACCATGCGAATGCCACTTTGCCTCTTCCCCCCGCCGGCAACTGTCGCTGCAGCGTGTGTTGGCGTCGCTCCAACTCGACGTGCAACGGCAACAGCAACGTGCTGCACACCACCAAGGCCAGGACGCACCACCAGACCTGCGTGCTCAGTGGCTCAAAGAATATGTTGCGGATGCTGTTGCGTCGTGGGTGGCGGAACAAAAAGTGGATGCTGTGCCGAAGATATTGAGAAAGGGATTGCAACGATTACACAGTGATCGATTAAAAATTATGATGACATGAGGACACTCAACGGTTTCAGCTCATTTTGGATCCTAGGAATCGAACTGTATCATTACCTTTTTAAGTTACGACTATGAATTCATACAAAATTGTTCACTTCAGTTTTTGGCCAAGTTTGCCTTTTTAAGAAAATATGACATTTTTCTGCGGTTTCTAACTTGTAAAGATTTGTTGCTTGTAGCTTTGTGGCTTGGAATGTTTCAGAATCCACAAATTAGAGACCGAAGAAAAGTCTGAAATAAATTGAAAGATTTTGTATGAAACCATTTTTGTAACTCAAAAAATGAATGATGCGCTTCGATGACTTGAAACCGAAACTGGCAGCAAAAAAAATTATAATTTAATGATTATTTAATAATTTTTTTAATTTAAACTGAGAAATTTAACTTATTTACTACTTTTTTATTTTGAATGGAAAATAAAAATGTATCCCTTTACACAGGATATTCCACATAACAGAGAGTATCTCAGTTGCTCTCATTCATTCAGGTAACTTTGTATTTTAAACGCATAACTCTTTTTTAAGAGTCTTGATTTAGAGCATCACCCCTCACTTATGCACTTAAAACTCTACACTTACAGCTGTGTATGCAACACGGGTGAGAATTGCACATAACGCTGCCTGTCCAGCACAAAGCGTATGGGGCAGAGGGCAAAGTGCGCCTCGCCGCTTGTAACTTGACCCATGACCCCCGACCAGCTGCCGTTTGGCTGCAGCTGGCCCCAATTGTCGGTGAAACGAACATCCAGGCTGCAAGTAACAATCACTTTTAGGCCAAATATTTATTGGCCTGACTGTGAGTTCTACCTGAGATTGAACATGCGCTCCATAAGTTTGAAAAGCTGATAGGTTTTCCGCTGCATCGGATCGAGCTGAAGGAGCTGCCTATCGTTGCCCAGATAGCTCAAATCGTCATAGCCCGGCGGCTTCTCAATCAACTGCGAATTGAAGATTGCAGATTCAAGTGATTAAATTTCATTCGCTTTAGAGCTGGAAGCAACTTGCCGCAGTGCTTCCAATCAGCGTGATGTTGTTCAAATTGCTGCGGCGCCTCATCCAACAGCTGTTGAATTTGGGCCAGAGTCGATAGCCAGCTGCCAAGCTCCATTCGCCCTTCGATTCCACTTGCAACGGCGCCTGTTCACCCACTCTATAGACGTCGTACAACAACCAGCTGAGGCTGCAACTGAGGCTGAAAACAATTATAATCTTGAAAGCCAAATATTGCGCATACGCCGCTTTGTACACAACTCACTTGCCACACGGCCTCCTCCTCATTGCCACTGTTATATCCGCATCAATATTTATGTTATATGCAGACAAATGCTCTTCAATGATGCTCTCATCTGTTCGATTCGCCCGACTGTAGCCCAGCATAAACCACGCCTGACTATTGTTAAAGTATCCACCCTCGGAGGCTGCTTCGAAAACCCAACGCTTGATAATATCGCTCTCAAATTCCTTGACAAACAGCGCAGTTCGTGGCGCCTCATAATAGAATTGCTCTTTGAAATTCGCACCCATTTGGGGGATAAAAAACTGCACCATATAGTTGGCCAGTAGTTTTTCGTAGCTTTCCATTTGCCGAGTCCAAGTCCAGTTGGGCTCCTCGGCTAGCAGGACAAGGACATGCCGTAAGCGCTGAGAGCGCAAAAAGTCCTCGAAGGCAGGCAAGTCATTTGAATTTATGCTTTCAATTTGCGCGCCACATAAAAATCTTGCCGAAATTATAAAAGTCCATAGAATTATTTTCACTTGCAACTTAATCATTTTATATGGCCACTTTCACTTGCCCAAGCGGCTTTTCTTCTCGTTTCTTCTCGTTTTTTTTTTTTTTATTATTATTACTTCTGCTGTTTTGCTCCCGCCCAACTCCCGACTGGGTTTGGCTTTCTGCGATGCCTCGCTGGCTTTATAAGGTAGAGGCATGGGAGCATCGACTCGCAAATACGCATGTGCATAATTTATGCGTTATATCAATGCAGCGACTTTGTATCCTTTATCCTTTATCCTGCCACACGCCATGCCGCAAATTGCGTGGAAGACAGGCAAATTGTGCGTTAACTCTGACTGTCTGTCACATGATGGATTAATTTCCTAATCATAAAAAGTATAACTCAAAGCAAGCTGGAAATTAATTTTATTGAGTGCACGCGACTGTCTGATACCCTGTACCAGTATCAAATGGATATATAAAACTCAAAACTTTCACTTTTTTAATTTCCTTAATTAAATTGTCTATCAGATACCCGTAAATACACAAAATCACAATAAGTTCATTATCTGGAAATTAACAATTGCTGCTCATAAAACGAAGTTTTTTTTTATGGTTACCTTAAAAATTTCTACATTTTCTAGTTACATTTTTTAAGCATTCAGTCCTGACATAGTTAATTTACAGGGTTTGTCACGCTTGCTATTTGCTATTAGATAATTTGCAACAATAAGCCTTGTCATTATCTGCAATTAGTTAAGACAGCTTTAAGCTGGCAGAAATATTTATTCATTGGAAAACCCTCAGTAAACTTCCAGAAAAACATTTCGATGAGGTATTTTCACTTTAATTATAGCGACCTCGTGCTTTAAGATTTTCAATTCATTTGCCAACTAAAAAGATCACAAGCAGACGGAACATTAAACAGAACAAAGCTGGCAGCATTAGCGTGACATTATCCCACAGCAGCCAAGAAGCTGCAAGAAACGACAGAAACGCGTGTTAACATCGAGGGAAATGTTGAATCTTCCTGAGTTTCAGTAAGTCCTCATCTAGGGCTTTGAATGTCGCTATGTGTGTGCAAGGAGAAAAAGAAATGCAGCACGGCAAATTTTGGTGCAACTTGAGAGAGCAAATCCTGCAGCTTGCGACTTAATTTCACCGCATGCGTTGCATGCAGCAGCTTCATTCGGGCAATTTGCCACGTGCGGCAACAACAGCAGAGACAGACTTTAAGAGCTACAATACATAGTTACGAAACGAAAATGAATTACATTTAATTTGCTGACATTTTCGGTGTAAACGTCTTTGTTTTCCCTTTTTGCTTTTGCTTTTGCCTTGTTTGCTTCCTGCGGACGTGGGCGTGGCTGTTTAGTTCAGTTTGCCGGTAATGACAAAAACATTTGCTGCAAGGCCAAATGCAAAATTCAAAATGCAAATGCAGAGCAACGCAGCCTGAGTCGAGTCTTTAACAAACATGGTGGTGATCCCTCCGAAGGTGTGGCGAAAGCCAAAAGGGAGCTGCGAAATTGCAGCATTTTATCGCAGATTTTTGCATCAAATACGCGAGTTGCATGCAACGATGCAAGGCGAAGGCTTTATGCTGCCAGAACAAAAAGAATTTTTGTTTTTTCTATTAAAAAGAAGTAGCCATGAACCCATGCCGAAAAGAGACACACAAAGTTGCGCATACGCCACGTACGCCAGCCATGCACGCGACAAAAGCGCAAGTGACATTTAAATATTTCTGTTTAAATTTTATATTTCCCTTTTTGCGTGTGTGTTTTCATGTGTTTTTCTTTTGACATTTTGTCACACATGTCAGAAGCAACGTGCAAAAATTCGCCAAAAAAAATAGAAAGAAAAAGTTGTCTTTTAATATTTCATGCGATAAATACACATATATGTACATATGTACGTTGCCATGGAGTGTTATCACAATTTTACCACCATTCGCGTGTCTATCCCGCTTTCTTCAATTGCCCTACGGGAAGTTGCTTTTACTGTCTACCTTGGCGTATGCATTTTGATGAGTGATTTGGCATCTGACTTGGTAAGCTCCGCATGTTCTGACAGTTAATAAATGTTAATTTCCCAGCGACAAACAGCATTTGGCGGATTTGACGCAATTCACACTCGCGGCGCTGTCTGGTTACATGGCAGCTATCCTGGCGTCTTCTTCTTCTTCGTCTTATTCCTTGGGGAATTCGTTGACATTTTTTGTTTGTGGCAAGTGTAATTATGTTCTCATAACAACAGACATGCCACTGGATAATCATTTATTTAAAATGGTGACAGCATTTCCAATGTTTCCGCGCATACATTTTGGCGTTGCCAAATAATTTCCAGGCAAGCTAAGCAGCTTTAATGTGGCCATGGCAAATATCAACAACATTATGTACAAAAATACATATTTTAATTAATTTTACAATAACGGACATCATTATAATAATTTGCATATTTTTCCAGTATTTTCCTCACAATTATTTTGGCACTTCGGGTGGTAGGCAAATCTTTGCACGTAGGCTGAAGAGAATGAAAAAAAACAAAAAACAACAATTAAAAGGAAAGAAAAATCGCCTGCAGCAATAAAATGATTTAAAAGCCTGCAGATCTGAAAACTTTTCTTTTCGGTAGGCGTCTAGCGCAAAAATATTGTTGGGAAAATAAAAATTACTTCAATTAAGCGTAGAAATAAAAATCAACAAATGGACCCAGACAGAAAGCAAAACTACGGAAAGATGAAAAAATGAACTGAATAAGCGAAAAATTCCCGAGAAAATTATATTTAGACCCCGAGGTCAAATACTTGTACTTGAATTAAATTCAGTGAATAGAATTTAAAGCGAATTGTACAACCTAATCACAGTTTATTATGAGGTAGTTCTGCTTTTCATTATAATTTAATAATCGCGTGAACAATTTTCCTTTTGCACTGAAAATGAATTCCCTTAACAGTTGGACTACATTAAGTCAACTCATTATGAAATTACGAGTGCTGCTAACAAAAACAATGGAGAAAGCTGTAAAGAAAATAAGTATAATATCGCATTGACGATGACGATGACGGGCAGCACGAAAAGCCGACAAAGAAAACAAATTAAATTTAATCGATTTGTGAAAAGCAGCCAGCTAACACCAAGCACAAAAACTATGGCAACTACATTTAGAGCTTGGCCATGGCTCATAGGATTTTGTGCAGTACGCACAGACCAGCAATGGCCACTTGAAGTACCCTCGCTCTCTGTCTCCCTCTTTCTCTCTCTAAGCGCAGTCTAAACAAATTAAAATTCAATTAAAAAGATGAAATGTCGTTTCAGAGCTCTATAAGTAAGTACGCAGACCAGAGATTGGCAGCAAAACGCAGCTGCCTGCCAAGGATTCTGCAATGCAGCGCGCATTCTTGGCACTTAACACTGTCCTACAAAAACATAATCAAGGTAATGCAAAAAAGGCTTAGAACTTATTTAAAAACGAGACGAAACACAGTAGATTTGGTATCCTTGTAGCCCTGTGAGTTTAGTTGACATATCTCTGGAAAGTTGTTTGCTAGCTTAAATTTTAGAAAACTTTTATCAAAAAAGAAAATGCAGTAAGCTGCATTTTATTTCATTGTTTTTCTAGTACTGAAATAAATTTTAAAGCTACGATTGTTCACAGTTTGTTCAAATCAATAAAGATTGGAAATTAAATAACAAGATTCAACAGTTTTTTATATCATGTATACAAGTATTACAAATCAGGGTATCAAACCGAAAAGAAAAGCGGTTTTAGTTCGGTTTCGGTTTTGTTCGCATTTGGGTTGTCGGCTATGTAACACTTCGTTCAATAATGTGTGTGACTAATTAATTAAAACATATTTTTTTGCCAAAATTCGTTTTTATTCATCAACATATTCCAACGCTTTTCCAATCTTTCGATACCGCCTTTGTAAAACGATTTTTCTTTGCCTTCAAAATAGGCGTTAGTTTCGGCGATTACTTCATCATTTGAGCGAAATCTCTTACCACGGAGCATCTTTTTGAGGTCTGCGAAGAGCCAGTAGTCGCTGGGGGCCAAATCTGGAGAATACGGTGGATGGGGAAGCAATTCGAAGCCCAATTCGTTCAATTTTGCCATCGTTTTCATTGATTTGTGACACGGTGCATTGTCTTGGTGGAACAACACTTTTTTCTTCGCCATATGAGGCCGTTTCTTTGCGATTTCGTCTTTCAAACGCTCCAATAACGCCATATAATAGTCGCTGTTGATGGTCTGCCCCTTCTGAAGATAGTCGATGAATATTATTCCATGCGCATCCCAAAATACAGACGCCATAACCTTGCCAGCCAACTGCTGCGTCTTTGGTCGCTTTGGGCGGCTTTCACCGGCTGCATGCCACTCAGCAGACTGCCGATTTGACTCTGGAGTGAAATGGTGGATCCATGTTTCATCCATTGTGATGTACCGACGCAAAAACTCCGACTTATTGCGCGTAAACATGTCCAAACAGCTCTTTGATTCATCGATTCGTTGTTGTTTTTGCTCCGGTGTGAGCAAACGCGGCACCCATTTGGAAAACACCTTTTTCATACCCAAATGTTCGTGTATTATGGTGTGTACACTGCCTGCTGATATCTTTAGAATGTCAGCAATCTCCCTCACTTTCACTTTACGGTCGGACATAATGATTTTCAGTGTTTTTTCAACGTTTTCCGGAATAACAGCGTCATTTGGCCTTCCAGTAGATGGAATGTCATCGGTGTCTGTACGACCACGTTTGAATTCGGCATACCAATAACAAATGCTTCTTTTTGATGGAGCAGAGTCCGAATAATGTTTTTCAAGCCATTCCTGGCATTGAACAGTATTTTTTTTCATTAAAAAACAATGATAAATCAGCACACGGAATTGCTTTGAATTCATTTTTTTTTAAACTCAAAAGTAGCGTCACTTAAAGCACTGTAACTTGTAAACAAATGGTCGGATTAACATATGATTTTGACAGTAAGCCTAAAAAGGTTGCCACTTTCGAAAAAAAATATTGATTTAGTACTAGTGCCGCCATCTATGTGTCAGTCACACACATTATTGAACGAAGTGTTAAAATTGTTGTAAATGGGTTACGTGACGGTTATCGGTTTCTTTAATGTTTCGGTTTCGAAATACTGGTATGATTTTGGTTCACAAAAAAATAATAAAAATATTATAGATCTGTAAATTTGAAAACAAATATTCAAAAATTTTAAAAAATTTAGATATTTTTATTTAGATCAATATATGAATAAAATTGGGGCAGAAATAAAAATTAAATTAAGTTTAAAAAAACGATGATTACACCTTAACAATATAATTAAATTGTATGCTTGACCAAACCTAAATTAACCGTTATGCACGAATCGGTTTCTGAGTATAATAAAAAAGTTTTGTTTCGGTTACAGTTTCTGTTAACTGTTAACGGTTACGGCTGTGGTTACGGTTTAAATCCCTGTTATAAATATTTCACTTTTATTTGAATACTAAAAATTAACTTTAAATTTGTTATTTCATATTTAATTGCTGCACAGTGCAATTGAAAATAACTTATCCGCCATTTTGCTACAGCTGATAACTAGATGGTGAAGACAACTCTGTTGGCGATGGCAACTCTGTTTGGTGCCGCTGTTTAATCACAGCTAAAAGGCATCACATTCAATTCATTTAGCGGCAACACGGTTTCCCAGCCGCCAAGCATCATCAACGTCACTCTCGTTTGCCGTACGGTTGTCATTGGCTACAGTGGCAACAAGAACAACAAGAACAATGACAACACCAGCATCAACGACCAGAACGACTACAATAACAATCAGTTCTCGCGTTGCTTTCGGGAGTGTCATTAATGCTTCACGCAACTTGAGACTTGAAGCATCATTTCCAATTACGGTTGCTGCCTCCGACAATTTTGGCGCTTATGATTTTTGGTTAGCCGGTTTGAATTTAGCCATTTTCTTTTCGCTACTTTCTGTTGGTCATGGTCATTGATGTTGCCCTCATTATTTGATTGTTGTTGTTGGCCGCCAACTCTCATTTTATCTGCTGTCCTTTATGATGGTTGCATAAAAATCTGGCAGCCCATCACAAATTATTCGCCAGCTGGACTTTGATTTTTCTACTCTTACAGCCTTGCCAGAGGGTATTATCATTGTGATGTGAGCTATATAGAATTCATTTTTATTTTTATTTTGAGTGGTTTTCTGACTGAAGTTGATTTAACACAGACAAATGTGAGTTCACTCTTTGACAGAGTATCTAATGTGCGATATTAATACACTGTCTGTGTTGCTTAGTGAATATTTAGTGTCCAAAGTTAAAGTCAGCTCGGTGTTGGAGCGTGAAATTGTCTGAAGTTTGTTGTATAAATCAATTGCATCAGAGTTCCTGCAGACTTTTAATGAGCAGTGTTGAAAACATTGTCAGTATATATCGATTTTAAACTAACTAGCCAGATGGCCACTTGGCCTGCAACTTCATTGTTTCCAAGTGGATTACCAAAGGAAAAGGGCATCGCTGAATGTCCTTTAACTTGTCGACTGCTTAGTTGCACACTTGAGGCATTGATCTGACAATCATCTTTATCCAATTAAAGTTCCAGCCCATGGAACACTTGAGCCAATTAAAGGACTCCACAGTGACCACCCGCCTCTCGTCCTTTCAGCTCTCAACCCAATGCCAACAATAACGCAGCTGAATTTAAAATTAAACCCTTTTACTTGAGGCGCTGACCGCAACGCTTCCTGTGCTGTCCCTGACCGGTTCAGCGATGCAATGATGAAAAAATATTTTCTTTCCGGCGTCCGACGATGATGTCGACAACGACGACGGCGACAGCAAGGCAAATAATTTTTACAAATTATACGCTCACATGCCAACTGCCAGCGCAAGACAAACAATATGAAGAGCAGCTAAAACCCTTTAAAAGATACCCTGTAAACTTATGTTTCACTAGGCGAATACATTGATATATGTATATTGGAGATACGCAAAAGCAGTGTATGTTCCAAAATCAAAATTAACAGCCAGTTTCAATATTTCTATTTTGTATATTTTATTATAAAATCAAAACAAAAACACGTTTTGTTCTGTAACTTGTGTTTAAATAAGTATATTCAAATACAATTTTTTTTTAATTATAGCTTTAAGTCTTTTACAACTTATAACATTTAAATGCATTAAATTTCTCATTATTTTGACGCTATAAACATCAATTAATATTTAAAATAATTTTTAAAATTATTCAGTTCCAGTTTCAACAATATTATGCTTCCCTTTTCACATATCTTATGCTCACTGGGTACAAAGAGCGCAAAAATTATGTTGAAAACAGAGTAAAGAAAATGGGGAAACTGTGGAAAAGGAAGAAAGTCAGTGCAAAGAATCAAGCGATATTCAATGAGGAAAGGCAATAACAAGTCAGTCAGTCAGTCAGTCAGCTTGGAAGTCAGGGAGTCAGTTGGCCATGGAATGCGATGATTGTGTTTGTTGTTGCTCCGAACTGAACTCGCACCAATAATAAGTTCAAACAATAGCGGCAGAGCAAAGCAGCTACCATCGTTGGCCATGTTTGTTTAATTTTTGCCACTGCTGCGCCTTCGTTCCCTGTATGTTGTTGTTGTTGTTGTAGTTGCTCAACTGGCGCTGCAATTGTTCCAATCGGCCGCCAACTGCTCGTTTCCGCTTTTGTTTTTGCAGTCAGCTTTTCTTCTACTTGGCCAACAAACAGGCTTCAAATTGAACGGAAGCATGGCCCGAGTTATGCTCCAACCATGTCCCCTTCCCTTCACTCCCCTCCCTGACACCACCCACCACCCATCATCCACCATCCACCATCATGCCCACTTGCAATCTCCGGCAGCGTTGGAGGCATTGTTCCATGTCCGTGGCGCGGCCAGTTTCAGCTCAGCATCTTTTGTTGTTCGGGGGCAGTCGCCCTTTTGTCGCTGTGCTTCCGTTTTACGTTTTACTTTTTTCCCCAATTTCTTTTCCATTCTCTCTCTCTGTCTCTCTCGCTCCCAGGTCTCTGCCTCTCTTTTCTTTACCGGTCCCAAGACCGGACTTCATAGTTGTGCCCAATTTTCCTGTGCTTCGCCGTTTGATTTGCGCTGATTTCTTGTCTGTATATAAGTGTGTGTATGTGTTTGAATCTGTGTGTCATTTAAAGGTTTCTGTTTTCTTCTCCTTTTTTTTGTCCATCAATTTTATTTTGTTAGTTTCCATTTCATTGAATTCTCACATATCCGACTCCGCATCCGCATCTTCATCCTCAATCCAGCTAGTTGCTCAAATTGTGCCATTAGCCAGCGTTGTCCTTGGCACCCATTTTCAGTGTTGTCCCACCATTATCCTTGCCGGCAACAAAGGGTTCTTCTCCCTGGTCATGGCCTCGTCCTGCGGCCATAATATAACCAATTTGCATAGTTTAGTTAGTTGGACGCATCCGCCAGCGACACTTGTGCTCTTGCCTGGATTTCTGGTAACTGTTAACCAAACCAGACCCAGCCAAAGCCCCATCCACTTTCCACTCTAAGCCGATATGTATGTGTGTGTGCCCATAATTGATGACCGTTGACAACAGCCACAACAAAAACAGGAAACAAACATCGCCCAATCTTTAAGTATTTTTCTTTTTTATGTGTCTAAACTTGGTTTTTGCATATTTATTGCATATCATTCAATTGCACGAATGAAGTTGAAATATCAATTGATTGAAGGTACATAGTATCAAATGGGAGCTACTAATTATAATAAATTTTAAAATAAATTAATGGGAAAAAAGCTTTATTAATCTATATCAGTGGTGTCCAAAATGCCAAAAGCCTTTTCCATGGGATAGGAGCTAATAATTCTGCCGGCGTCGCTGCCGACACACACATATAGAGAGAGAGAGAGAGAATACGTGTGTTCTATAAATAGCACGTTCGACGGCTTGCTCTCTCACGACGCGTGTGCTTGGCTTTTTATTCTCTCACTGATTTGTATTCAATGAGGAGAGACCGTACAGAGCTAGACTTTTAACATATACTTCAACTAATGCTTTGCTCTCTTTACTTTGTCAACTGTAACGATGCGACAGTTCGAATATGCTTTCATTTCATTTTTTCAGTGTAAAGCAGTAAAATATTTCGTTGACACAATCGAAATGTTTGATTGTGTGAGTTTGGACAACACTTAAAATTCGTTGTCTTGTTGGTTGATTAATGGCTGGCATTCAACGTTGAGACCAAACGGTAAGAGCTAGGCGTGTTTATTTTTCACAGTTGTTTCATTCTTCAAAAGAATTGTGTGCGTTTTAATAAAATGATAATTTCACAAAGATGAATCGAAAGTTATTTACCAAATTTTCACAAAATATAGTTCAATGAACATCTAATGATATTGTTCATTATCACAAAATGTCAAATGATGATTACCTCCAAAATTGGATTATAAGAGCAATTGTGAACTTAACTTTTACCTTTAAGCTGCTGTGCTGTCTTTAAAACAGCTGTCAATGCTTGCGGATATTAAAGTCGTTGCTTGAGTATCGAAAAAGAACACTTGAAAATTATTTGGGCGTGACCTGTGGCAGTTGCCCAACAGCAGCTGCTCGCTCAGGTCATTGCAAGCGGGCTGCCAACTATTTTCATAATCATTTAACGGTTTTCGGGCAAGGTAAGGAGCCCAAAGAAGCACGAACAGGCCAGAGAGTGTACTCTCACTTGAAGTCGCACTCGCACTCGGAGTCGCACACTCAATGGCCATTAAGTTCATCGAAGAATGTTCAAAGACTGAGCACTCGAGATGTGATGGCCTCATTGCTGCTCGCCAAGCAACTTTGGCCTTTGGCCTTTGGGTGCACACAAACCGCACACTTGGCTCAACAAGGTGGCTGCCACCTGCCACCTGCCACCTGCCACCTGCCACCTGACTCCAAAGAGGGGCAGATGGTGCCGTCGAGAGTGGTCCGTGGTGGTGGCTCCCCTTGAGATTCAGCAGGCCAAAAAATGCGGAAGTGCGGAAATGACGCACAGTCGACTTTATAGAACTTTGAAGACACTTGAGACAATTTTGCAACTTTCTTTTTGGTCGTCTGGCAGTGTCCATTGGCAGAGGTGCTGACTGGTTTCAGGTACGAGTACATACTTGTACATACATCAATTTAACGACCTCAGCTGACGACTGTCCGCTTATTGATTTTCCAATATGGCAGCTGCATAATTGGCAAAGTCTCCTCGGAACTTGTGCGAAATCAATGGAGCGCATTTCCCTGAAAGACGCTCACATTAGGGGGCATTATCATTTGACGTTAACTGGCGATAAGACCGCCGACAGGAACCGATAATGGAGCCACGCTGCCTGTTAAATCGAAGAAATGAAGCTGCACTTAACGCCGACACTTTTGACAAGTAGCGATGGGTTATCCACCTGCCCACCTTCCCACCTGCCCACTTAGGTGGCTTTGATCTCGTAGTTGTTGAGAGCTGCTTAAATGTGCGAGCATTAAAGCCACATCACACGTTTACCTCCCCTTCCCTTCTCCTCAGCTCATGTCCAGCATCACACTGTAAAATGTGCTTTATTTTTGGACGGAACTTCAGCTCCTACTCCATCTCCATCTCAGCTCTCCGGTTCGTGCTCTTTTCCTCAATTCTTTCGTTTTTACAACAAATTGGATTTGCGAAAAAATTGCTCACCTTTCATTTCAGACGGATTAATGGTGTCGAAGCGAACAGTGCTTACAATAAAAACAACACCAGCAGCCCGAGGGTGTCGACATGGGAGGAGGGAAGAAGGGGAGCATGAACTGCCATCTGACAACGGGTGGTCCGACAGCTCCGCCATTTTTTGATGGGACGTACAGTTGTAATAGCCGGCCGGGATTTTGCCAAGCTCTGGACACTTGCAATACAATGAATAAATAAAGTGTTTAAGTAATTGAAAAGCGATTAAGTTGTTAAATTTACCGAAGTGTTTTATCTCTCCGGGAATCCATCAATTAGATGGATTTTTACATAGCAGTATTTCAGAACTATTTATAATGTTAGAAAAGATGCGTATGGTCTTAAAAACATATAACATTAATTTTATATATAGTTTCCAATTAGCTTCGAATAAATATAGTTTAAATAAATAATTATTCTCAGTGAAATTCAAAAACAGTTTAATTTATTCTCATTTCTCAGTTGAATTTGTAGATTCAAAAAAAATAAATAATTGAAAACAACAATATTAAACCCAAGTAAATTTTCAAACTTTAACTTCTATTTGAAAAATTTCAAGGATGCCATTTTATTCAGTATTTCTAAAACTTAAATTAAAAGAAAAAATCCAAAAGATTGTGTTCTCTACAAGCGGTAAAATGCGCAAAGCGGTAAAATGTATGTACAGATCCCAACAATACTTTATTGTACCATATCTCTCAAACCCACACAAAAGAAACTGTGACGAGTTTCAGTTGCTTTATGGTTGGCTGCACATAGAAAACTCTGTGGCATTTTCCATTTGCCCAATTCAATAACATAATTGTTGCCATTTATGCCGACTGCATTATTTACTCACATTTACATTACATTTCAGGCACATATCTGATTTCTGGTGGGCGGGGTGGGAGTGCCACTTCTGGGCTCTGTACAATGGGCAACATTTTACGCTTTTCTTTTTTTGTTGTATCAGTGCAGTCCATGCTAATAGCGAGGCTTACACAAGCCACGCCCACACGCCCACTTGCTCACACAGAGTCACAGTCATTGTTGTCAGCATTATTTGCATATTCTGTGTAAAATTTACTTCCTTTCATTTATTTTAATGCAAGCTCAAAAGCCCGACTGAGGTTTTTGCGCAAAAAAGAGCATCTAACGAAAAGTATATATAAACGCAGCAGTCGAGAATGATCGATTCCGAGATACCCTGCAATAAAAAATCAAACCATGACAGTTAGATGGCGCTAGTAAATATTTCTACTGTTCTATACTAGGGACCGTAACGAATATAATTTTTAAAATATTAATTATTAAATAAAAATATTTTTGTTGATTTTTATCAAAAAATTAAAAGACAACTCTTATTTTTTTATCTAAATAGAAAAACTATAAAATAATAATTCAATTTAAATTTTTTTTAGAAATCATAGTATAGCTCTTATATTGTATTCTCAAATATTCTGAGTCTATAGAAGTAGGGCGATGCTCAAACCAAGGATGCTTATAAATTTAATGGATTTTCAATACTGCCTAACTATTTGAGACTTCGAATAATAATCAAAATATACTTAAATTTAAATAAGATTATTTAAAAATTTCATTCATTTCATATTAGTAATTTAATAACTCAAGGAAAAAAACAAAACAAATGCTAATAAATTGAACTAAGCTTCGAACTAAAATCTTTAACCGAAAAAAATTTTGGTATATTCGCATATATTCGGTCAATACCATCACACCCTCAGCCTGGGTATAATCAGAGCAGCAGCTATGACGAAATTTTGAATCGCGTATTTGCTTACAAACAAATTTGCTTCTTATTGTGTCTGTGTGAGAGTGAGGGTGTATATTTAAGGGGAGAAAGTGCTTAGATGTAGGATGGATAGGAAACCCGTCGTGTTCCCCTTTTTTCATGCCAATTTGTTGCCTTTCACTTGATTTCATTTTTTCTTAGCTATTGCAGGGCGCTCACAATAAACTTGGATTCTTGTAAAGTTTAGTGGAATAGAAAAACGCCAAAGCAGCCAGGCAATGTGCATAAATAAGAAGCACAAAAACCAAATTTGCCAATAACACCAAGAGCTGTGCAAGACAGCTGAAAAGTGGGCCCAATTTTCGGGCCAATCCTTGGGGCAAAGAAAAAAGAATGGAACACGACATTGAAACAGTTTCAGTTGTTGTATAATTTATTTTTTGTATTGTTTCTTTGCCGTCCATAATCAGGGCATTCAAGTAAACGTTCAGACAGACACTCGCCATATAATCGCAATCCTTGACAGGACATCCGCGGACCCCAATTGGCAACATCAAAGTCTGGCTTACAAAATTATGTGTTCCCTTTTGTTTTGTTTGTGCATTCGGTTTTGTGTTACAGGTGATTGCATTCGCTTCTATTTTGGCTTTGCCTCTGCCTTTTTCTGTTTGTTTAGGCCATAACATTTCGACTTGTGTGCCTGGTTAAAAGGGAAACGAACGCAAGGAGAAGCTTTCAACGGAAATCATTTTCGTTTGGGGGGTTGAATTTGAAAGCAAATATTTATGGGCAATAATACGTCTAATGGCTAACGAGAGTCGGCTTTTGAGGCAATCACTAATAAAGTAACCACGAAGGCCACATTGGTATATTTGATAATTGTGGAAGGATAAAATTCATTTGAAAGAGAGTTAAAAATACGAATTGCATTTAGAGATCTTGCTAAATAAAAATCGATAGGATAGATCAAACCATATCTAAGTGCCTTCAATTTATTTAATCCCAACATAAATCTGCCACTAGCTCAATTTCTCGTGTAAATTGCGTGGTCTCCGGTGGCAATTGAGACTGTGTAAGGAGAAAAGTTACATAAATAAATACGATACTACAAAAAATAGTAGAGAAAATGAGAGCAACAAAACTATTTTTCCAGGTCACTTTACCACTCCAACTCCCACCCAAACCACGCTCAGAAACGATAAATTGCGAAATGCAATGTGTTTATATTGCAGCTGTGCTGTTAGCCATTATGTATACGCCCTGTTGCAGTTGCGAAAGTTAACTTGATTGATGCGAAAACCTTCGCCAAATGTCAATCCAACATAATTGAGTCTCGTCCACAGTCAAAATAGAGGAAAAAGGAAAACTTGTATTGGGTAGACGACTGGATAAATAAGCCAAAGTCAACGTCAACGTCAACGTCATGGCAGCTGTCGGATTCGCCACATTAACAACGCCACATGTCGCGGCAGCTGCAGCTTAAAGTCACTCATTGAATTGCACCTTTTTAATGGCAACAACGAACACATCAATAAAAAGCAACAGCCCATAGAAGCTCGAGCTGTTTATGGACTTGGCTCGTAAGCAACGCACAGCAGATTGATGTTAATCACACTCTGGCTCCCCTGTCCCTCTTCCCTATTCTATTCGAAATTAATGGCCTCAAGTAAATGCTTTTGACTGCAGCCCCAGGACGATCAGATCAGGTCAAGAAATTGTAGCTGAACCCATTCGCGGAGAAATCAAGTCTCCAGTCTCAACTATCAACCGAAAGACGTTCAGCTATATGTATGTGTAAGTTTAATATATAAATCTCTATCTTTGTATTGGTGCCACACTCACTTAGTGCACATATATGTGTGTGTGCTTGTGTGTGTGGTTAGATGCTATAAAGTAACATGAACACATCAGCTGCAGTTGGTCAGTCAGGTGAGGTCGTTAAAATGGATGGACCCCAGCACAGTTGTTGCTCCTGACCAGCAAACACTTCACATCACCTGCATCTGTTTATGACCTACACCAAGAGAGTACAACTCAGCTTATTGCGACTTGTTCTGCCACTTGTTTTGTGGCTGCTGGAGCGAATGGCCCGAATGTCCCGAACATCGATGTCTCAACTCTCTAAATACTCGTTCGGGTACTCATATATTGAGATTGAGAGAAGCTTGCACTGTTTCCCCTGTATTCTCTACTGTCGGCTTAAATATAGGGAAATAGTAGAAAATATGAGTGGGGAAAGTTCGAAATTGCAAATTTTTCTATATTTATTTATTTGGAGTTAACTAAGTAAAGTTGACCAACATTAAAGTGAAACTAATTAATATAAAAATTTAAGTAAAATTTACTAATTATATTTAAGTTTAAATTTTAGCTAAAATGATAAAAAAATCATTTATTTTTAACAAAGTGTGTTAATGACTTTAAGCATTTTCAGAAAGTGTACAAAAATATGTCTTTAAAATAATTAAATAATAAAAAGAAGCAATTTTTCAGATTTAAAAAGCACTCTCCATACTAACTTTTTTAGAAAATACATTAAAAAAAAACAATAACAAATTATTAATTAAATTTTGCATTTTATTTTATGTTTATGTAAATCTATTCTAACTTCTGACTTAATAATAATTCGACTTATCTGTCCTTTTACTATCTTTATATCTTGAATTCTCACGAAGAGAGAAGTTAAAGGTGTAGAAAACAGAAATATTTATTACCATATAACGGGTGTATTTTTCTCCCTGCTACTCTCTCTCTCTCTCTCTCTTTCTCTCTCTCTGTCGCTCTGCTCTCTGGCGCATGTGCATTGTTTTACTCGGAGAACATCAAATTAAAAGCCGAACCACATCGAAACAGCGGGCAAAATGGCGCTTTATATCAATTGCTACTCTCTAACCGGAAAGAGAGTGAGAGCGAGGCTCTCTCGTCAAAAGTGTGTGTCGCCCTTTACTGAGACCTTAAACAAACCTAACCGTTGAGTAAAATAACCCAAAAAAAAAACAAAAAGAAAAATGCCGAGCCGAGGAGCTTGAATTTTTCAGCGATGATACATTGCCTTGTGCGTGTGTAGAAATTGAAGTTGGTAAATACAATGCTAGCCAGGCAACAGCAAGACTTGGCACGTACACACAAACACACACACACACACATATACAATTGGCAGACAGAGACAGAGTCTGCATGCCAAAAAAGTATGAACGTTTAGTAGACTTGGCATATTGTGGATTTACCTTTGAGTCGCGAACTCTCTGAAACTTCAATGCACCTTTCGCCACGCTGGGCTCCTCTCGAACTCTCGAACTCTGACAATCTAAGCAGTTTACTGTGTCAATATGCTGCGCTGACAGACGAAGAAGCAGAAATATCAGAGGCAGCGACAACTTGTGCCAGTTGCCCCAATCCCTTGGAAAATCCCAGGCACAACTGAAACTGAGTTCAACTGGCGCATCCATAACTTATGCATGCAAATTTCTCTAGTTGTTGACTTCGAAAAGGTAAAAGACAAAAGCCACGAAAAAATAAAATAAAATATGATATAAAAAACTCAGTTGAAATTTGTGCAAAATGCGGTTATTGCAGAGATTATTTTAATGGCTCTGCTCAGTTGAAACTTAACGTACTTACAGATGGCATCATTTTATTTCCCAATGCAGATACAGTTAACACCTTCAAAGTTTGGCAAAGAACTAACGCTTGGTTGTGCCAGAAACTCGCAAAAATGCAAATTTAAATTCTTACTAATAATAAAAGTTACTAGATTTATTTCGAACATAAATAATACTCACACTTTGTGTCAATATTAGCGAATTTAGCATTATCTTTTATTATATTATTGAGAACGCAATTGAGGTTTATAAATAAATAAATAACTCGCCCCGACTATGTCAGAAATTATTTCCACAAAATTAAGCACAGAGCGTCGCGATATTTAGAATGCTAAATATAAAGTATGCGTCCCGTATTGCGGGAATGGGAAAACCCAAAAATTTTGATAGACGATTCCATAACTCACACAAAGTTGTTGAGCAATTTCCTTGAATATTTTGAGCCTTATTTTGTTTGTGTTGTTTTTTTAATTTAAGCTAAATATTGCAATGACATTTGAGGCGACAGAACAACGCACACAGCTGCAGTTCCAGATGCCACGCCCCCCATAACGCGTCGCCCATAACGAACGTTGCCATTCAGAAGGCAGCGCGTGGCTGCTGCTTATGGTATATTTTATTTGTTGGCAAAAATTGCATTCATGAATAATTCAGTGAAGTGAAAAATTTGCGTTCGCTCTGCCTCAATTTTTTTTTTGTTTGGTGGTGGTGCTGGCATTTTTTGGGTATTTTTGTAACTAAAAAAGAGATGAGGAAAAATAAGTGTAAGATGGAAATTATTTTTACTTTTGTGTGTTCAGGCTGTGGGTGTCCAACATGTTGTGTAATGTGTGGCGGTTATCAGCATTTTGGGTTAATATTTAATGTAAATGACAGACATGGTGGCCATTGCTGCGGTCGCCTTGATGATGCTCCATCCGAGGACCGAGGACCACAGCACCCCCCAGTGGATGTGGAGCATTGGAGTCTGCGAGTAGCTCACTATGTAAATGTGCTTGCCCGGAAACTGAAACGGAAACTGTTTATGTAGATCGAATATGCAATGAACACTTTGGAATGTTTCTGCTTGTACTTCATTGCTGAATTTATGCTGCTGTTTTTGTCCACTCGACAGACGGGCTTTCAAATGCACTCGCAGCTAACTAAAGAAAGGCCATTATATAAATTACAATTGTAAAAATATTCAGACTGAGTCAACAATAACTTTGCAGCATTCTGCATACCAATGGCAATGACACTGAATATGCAATTCCTCAGCCCATTTGTCCACTTGTCCTCTTGTGAAAGTTGCAACTATAAATACCGAATACTTTGTGCGCTTGTTGTGAATACTGAGAGAACTTCTCTTAAGATTTACACAGTTTGGTTCCCTTTTCAATGAGAAATACAAGTAAATGTTTGGTTTGCTTGAACCCATTATTTAGCATTCTTGTCTGACAGGAAATATACATTAAATTTTTTCAACAGTTTTGAAGCAAGCTTGTGACTTCCAAAGTTGTCAGTTCTTTCAATACATCTGTATTAATGGTTATTCACTCCTCAAGAAAATGAAAAATCATGCGACATGATATAATGAAAGCGAGCTCGTTCCTTTGGAGTTAGAGCATAGAACTTGTGACTAGTATCAATCATTTCCCGCTCATTATGATATGGCGGCCATAAGGTCGTATAGGATACAATACTGTGGTAAATATGGAAAAGATTCAAATTTTAAAGATTTTATAAGGGTATCCTCTTGGCATACCGCACAAAATAAGTCGCCTCTCGAGCCGTTGGTTGATTGTCGATTAGTTTGTTCATCTCGCTGCAAAACTGTACATCGTAGCGTTTAACGCTGCTCGAGTAACGTTCTGAACAGATCATCTGGCTAAATGTGGATGCTGGGTAACAATCAAATGATAGATAAATGCTTAAATTATATACTCACAATGGTACTTTGAATTTGGTGTAACTCGGCTCACGGCTGACAACCTCTTTGTAGGGTCTATCCAAGCGTTTAATGCTGTTCACAACATTCAATTCAGTATACGGCTCATCTATGAACTTCATATCCTTCTTGTGGCGATGATTGAAATACCAATATCGACTATTTTCATCAACTGCAGGTATATCCATCTTTGATTCGTTCATGGAGCGGTCGAATCTGTGACTCGAATGAGACATGGTGGACACCTTCGTGGGCCGCGAAAAACGACTTTTCCGAATCATGGTTTAAGCAAGGATCTTTTAGTGCAACAACTATTAAGACAATAACAGAATCAGAATAACAGGAAAAAAATAATGTGAACAAACCAGACACAATTAACAACAAAAACTGACATTTAAGTTGAACAAAATGATAAAAAGCAAAAATTCATGTTGAAAGTTTCTTTTGAATTAGAGTTATAATTTAAAAAGGGTAAAGATAATATCACCTTCTGGCATTTAATTTATGTTTTATTTATAAAGCCCGCAATCCATTTAATGCCCGCCAAAAACGTAAATATTTCATGAGTCGTAAGTGGCCTAGAGGAACAACTTTTGATGTTAATATATGCGAATGAATTTACTTTCTGTGCTGGTAAAATCAATAAACTACAGTAAACCATAATGAAATTATCAACTATGTATCTTTTACATGGATCCACATTGACTCGCGGGCTTCTCACCCTTCTCACTCCTACCCTCTCTCTCTTTTCTGCTTCTCTTTTCAGGCTCGACATTCTCCGTAAAAATATGCAAAATATTTTAACCGAAAACCTTTCAAAAGATTGCAGAGTGGAAGGCGCTTAATGTGTGCGTACGTACGCGTCTGTAAGGGATGTCTCTGTATTTGTGTGTGTACGTTATGTGTGTGTGTCTGTGTGCTCATATGTGGCGTATGTGTAATGTTATTAAGCAGCCAAAAATATGCCTTAAGCGCTTGAGGCTCAATTGTCGTTGACTTGGCATAATGAAACATTGCCAAGAATCCATCGAAATATTATTTCAATGAAACCTACAAGTTTTATTTGAGAGACTGCAAGGAATGAAAGGAAACAGTTGAGCATTTGTTGAAATAATATTTCATGCAACGTATAATTTAGTAGTATTAGTCAGATAGAATTCAGATAGATTTGAACATTTAAATATTGTAATTAAAATACCAAGAGAGCTGACAACTTTTTATTTGTAATTTAAATAAAACCAACTAAATAGTTTGAGAGACTACAAGGAATAAAAATAATCAGTCGAGCAATAGTTGATATTATATTTCATTAATTATTTCAATAAGTCTAATTATTATCTTAAAATATTGAGATTGATGTGATCATTCAAATGCAATTAAAACAGACCAAGCTATATTTTTAATATAAAAGTTAAAGCTTTTCAAAATTGTACATTGATTCGTTCAAAATAATTGCCTATGCAATTGCACATCACATACATTGTGCTCTTACGTATGCCATTATTTCATAATTTAATTCTGCACCCAAATTCAGTTTCTCTATCATTTCTATTTGACTTTAGCAGGAGGAATTCTCTCAGAGCTTTGGCATTGTAACCCCTTCGCCTTCGCCTGGGCCTGACCTTACGACTGCCACTAAGCGCAACAGAATTTATGGTTTTAATCTTTTGGCTTCAAATTTTTTTGCCAGCCAAGAGAAATGCCTGCAACAGAGCAGAGCTGATCTAAGCTTTCGCTCTGACCTAGCCAATGCCAAATACGAGTACGAGTACGGCTAAAACAGGCTACGACATGAGCCAAGCATACTGTGAAGATTTTATGGCTCAAGGACATGGCGCTCGCACTCTTGAAGGATACGGCCCGGCTGCATCACTGTGTGAATTTGGATTTGTGTGTGTTTCATTATAAATGAGCAGCCCGCTCCCGTGGAGGCGTTAACCGAGGGGCGTGCCCCGGGCCAACATTCCATGCGAAAAAAGTGGCGTAAAAAACACAAGAGTCAAGCGAGAGCGACCAGCAAATAAATCAAATTAAATGAAATGAAATAGTTGAGGATTTCGGCTGCTGACAATGGAATCCCACTGCCTTATTTAGGCTGCCAGTTGCCTGGTCCACAAAACCCCACAATGAATAACAAATAAAACCAAGGGACAGAAGGAGGAGGACAGCTGAAAGTGAAAGCAACATCGAAAACAACATCGTGCACAACAAAAGCAACCCCAAAATTGTCCCCAGACATTGTTGTCATCTTGTCTGTTTATTCCGCCGACCTAACGCGGCTTCTGTCATAGGTCATTCCGTGTGTCCTTGCCAAATCAGGCGTACCGACAATGTCCTTTGGTGCCACACGCATGGCAAGCATGTAAAAGAATAACTCTGACTGCCTTCCTCCTTCGTCAGGTCTTCAGTTACATTCTATATACATATATGTAGAACACAATTTGCGTTGCGCCAATGGCGTCACTAGCTGAGTGTATTAAACACATCTGAATTGCTATTAAAGCCATGTCAAGCATTATACGAAACATTAGATAGGTCAGGACAGTATCAGGAGGTTGCTAAGCGAACTCATGGGGTGTCGATATTCCAGTTAACATAATGTGCTCAAATTGTGTTATTAAGATAGAGATAGAAAAAGTTTGCCCCTGTCTTTAATACAATTTTTATATTTCGGCAAGTTTTTTTCATGTTGTTGGTATTAAGTCAACCTTTAAATATAAATATTAAATTTTATTAATTTATTTTCAATATTATTTAATAATTTAAGATTGCTTTTCCGCAGAAATATTTTACAGCTAATGTTAAAATTTTTCCAATTCGAATTAATATCTGTATTAGAGTCGACCTTTATTTGTATTAAGTCGACCTTTTTGTAAAACTGAGTATGAATATTAAGCTTAATTTATTTTTTTTTTAATTTTATTATTAAATTTTGAATGGCTTTCTGCAGAAATATTTTACAAATGATGTTAAAATTATTACAAATTCGAATTTATGTCTTTATAAGACGATGTATGTAAATCTTAGTTAATATGAATATTAAGTTTAATTTATTTATTTTTAATTGTATTAATTATTTGTTTATGCTTTTCTGCAGAAATATTAATGCAAATTAATGCAAATTCGAATTAATATCTTTTAAGAAGAAGTGATAATATTGCATTATTTATTATAATAATAAAATATAATATATTATTAAATATACTTTAGCCCTAGTCGTATTTTAATAAGACTTGTAAGTCTAAGCTCAGCAGCTATTACAACAAAATAAATATATATGTATATACAAGTACTCGCATGTGCAGCTTTTAGTATATGATAACATGCACATGGCAAATTGCATTACCGATTTTCTGCCTCTGCTCGCACTGACAATCGCAATAAATAGTATCATGAGATGGCATAAATATTGACTATGAGTGGGACACGGGGACAGGGCGTCAAATAAGCCATAGTGCCAACATTGGACACGTGGCACACTTACGGGTAAAGGCAGTGCTTTTATAAGGATTCGTATGTATGTGTGTGTAACACTGTGGCAATCGACCAGCACTTCATATCCTGTAGCTGCACAAACAGCAACACCAGCAACGACATATCCTGACACAGATAGTTGCCCTCTCAGGCAGCAAAAAGCGACGATAAAACGATAAACGAAACGAAAGAAAGAAAAAAAAGAAGAGATAAAAAAATAAAACAACTCTCAAAATACACTATCGAATATTAAACAAAATGGCAATATTGTGTAGCTGTAGCTGGAGCTGTGGGTAAATTTGGCAACGTCAATTTTAATGGCAAACGAGACCGCAACTGCCCATCAAGAGGACATGCCACAAGGACTTGGCAGAACGATGCCGTGACTGCTGAAAATCAAATCAAATTGCACACTCAAGTTGCAGTTGCAAACAGTGCTGCCACTGGTATCGCGAGAAATCAAAATCAAAATCAAAAAACAAGAGAAAAGAAAAGAAAATGAGGAAAACGCTGGTAGACAAGCTGCAGGTGCCGCTGGGCAAAGGCAAAGGACAACAAGGGCGAAGGACGAAAGATTCAGCGGGCGACGAAAAACGGAAATAAAATCAAGCAAATTGAATGCGATGAGTTGAACGTGGGAATACGTGCCAACATCCAACCATAACAACAACAGCAGCAAAAGATGGCCAACAAAAATACTCGAGATCAACAGTAATTGCTGCTGACAAATCTATGTACAAATGGTAGAAATAACCACACACAAAGATACAGATACAGATACATACTTGTATATAGATACATATAAAAATACAAATACAGACACAGATAAACGCACTGCCATAACAAACCGAATTGTCAAGACTGACGACAGTTACCATTGCCATTCCCGCCCAGAAAAAACATTTCAGCCGGACAGGACAATTCGCAATTGCCGGACTGTCGCATTCGGAATCGGAGTCGGAATCTATTTGTGGGTCTGCCCCCAAAAGCTTGTTGTCGCATTTTAGGCACTTCCGCTGCCACTCACGAATGTCTATTGCCATACATCAGCGTCACTGCTCAGTGTTCAGTGTTGGACAAATTAGAAATGCTTTTGAGCCTCAATTTCGCTTCGTACTCGTACTAACTTCTCTTGGCCAAAACGATAGTGGTAGTGCCAGTGCCATTCTGCGCTGTGTGTTAATGTCATGCTTTTGGGAACATTCTGATTTGTTTACCCTTTCAATTGAACTCGCGGTCCAAGTGGCGGCCATTTTAATCACACTGACCAACAAAATGGAGTTACAATGCAGATAAACAATCATACATATAATCGAGTACAGGAGGTGTAAAAAACTATTTGATGCCTAATTTGGAAATAGAGAAAAGAGAGTGCCACAAGAACTAATTAAATGTCATTAAGACATTTTAAACCAATTAATTAATAATAATAATGTAAGTAAAAGGCTAGGTATTAAATGTCATCAAAAGTTCAACTGCTTCGTGTTTACAGAGAGATTTTTTAGCCAAATTATTTCATAAAATTCTATCAAAATTTTGTTTGTTAAAACCATTTCAATAATTTTACTAACTTTATTCTGGCTATGAATTAAGCTTATTTGGTGGAATGAAGTTCGAGCGAAAAAAAAAACCCACAAATAATCATTATTAATGATTTTTATTTTTTTTTGCTCAAAATAAAACTCTAAATTCATGGCTTTTGTGTAGGATTTTTTACAAAGAGTTTTTGCATATGCCTTTAAAAGAAACCCAGAGGACCCATAAAACGCAAAAACAAATCCTTAAAATGATCTATTTTAAAAGTGAGTTTTATTTTGAACGAAAAAATAAAAATCACAAATAATGATTTACTTAGCCCTGCAGTTGTTGAAAACGTTGCAAGCTTGCTGCGAGAACAGCGCTTTACGTGCAACGCGTTGAACATCTTAACAAAATATAAACAAAAAACAGCCCACTGTGATTATGTGCAACGCTTTCCACATGAAACGCTGTTCTTGCAGCAAGCTTCAACGTTTTTCAACCTGCAAGGCTGCTAGGGTAAAGTGAACACCCTAAATGATTACTGTGGTTTTATTTTTTTCGCTCAAATTTAATCATTATCATTGAAGAAAATCATTAAAAATCTTTAAATAATTATTACTATGTAATTTTTATAATAAAATTCATAATGATTACGGTCCCTGTTAAGAAGTAATAAGGAAAACTAATTTATTTATTTATTTCTTAAGTTGCGTATTTTAAAGCATGCTTTGTTAAATTCCGGGATATTGTGCGGTGTGTTTCTCGTATTTTGTTACTCAGTGTTAGTGTCGGAAGCTGTAAATAGACGAAACGTGCGTGGAACTGGGCAATAGATAACTGTAGAGCAGCAGATGGAGTACTGCTCGCATTTGGTAGGTTTTCGCTTGAAATTGCCAACTGCATAATGAGAGGCTCTGCGGTTATTTATGGCTTAAAGAGTTGGCCGAAAAATTGGCCCCACACAGTTCACAGTTCAATGGCCATAAACATGTCCAGCGTCAGCTGAGACGTGATTTCCAGCAGACTCTGGGCAAATAGATGTTTGGCAATACAGAAAGACGTGACAGCGGCCCCCACGAACGAGAAATATTCCGACTATTGCTATATTAAGCCATGGCAATGGATCCTTAGATGAGGCCGCAACGCACTTTCTGGTTACTCCAAGTTGATGCCTGCCCAATGGACTGAAATGACAATGACGATTATTGTGACTTTTACCGCAATTTGTCTGCGGGTGCAGTTCAATGACAACCCAAACAACGCAAGGCAGGGTCAAGGACTTGGCCCAGTGGGAGGAAGGAGAAACAGTGGAATGGAGGAAGCCCATCTCTGAGAAGGAGAAGGGAAAAGCAAAACAAATACCTCAAGGACGCAATCAAAGCAGCTTAAAAGTTTTCTAAGCTGCGCAGAAAACGAAAAAACACAACCAAAACTTGCAATAAATATAAGTATGTGTGTGTGAAAGGATATTGCAGGATACAGCAGAAAGCAACGGCAATGTTATCAGTCGATCAGTTGGCCATATTGAAGCTGTTGCTTTGCTGCAAATCGTAATAAATAGTGTTGTTTTTGTGTGGTGTGTGCCTGAAATTTATTACCCTGCACATAAAACTCTTAAGAAGTTTTATTTGCTCACAGATTTCACACGAATTTCTCTTTTAAATATAATATGAGTTAAATGTCTCTCAAATGCTTTTCTCGCAAATAATGAGCACTTCAATCAGCGCATAATTCGCAAAACCAATTGGAGAACCACTCAAAGACTCTCGAAATGTATGTCATACACTCACTCCCACACACACACACACACTCGCACACTTGAGTATCACAAATAGCTGGCCCAAAATGAGGTCTATTTAAGCTGAACAATTGCTAGCATTCAGCACCTTTCAGTCTTTCCCCCTTGCCACCCTTTGTCCAGACAAACAAAAGCCAACCACTTGGTTCCATGTTGTCGATATTGTTGTTGTTGTTGTTGTAGTTGTTGTTGTTTATTGCTGGTGTGTCGGGCTTTAAATAAACATGCGAAACTGACGTGCGTTTGCCAAATGCAAAAAACGTTGCCTACATTTGAGCGCTAGAAAATCAGGTGAATGAGCACTTTAAGTCTTTGTTTCGCCGAATTGAAATGAAACAATCAGCAAAGCCAGCTACGGCAGCAACAACAAAAATGGCATGCTAGTATTTTAATAGGATTACCACAACGGCGGCAACATTTGGTAGGAACAACAACAACAACAACATCAACAGCAACAACAACAACTGAAAGCGCAATGCGAAAAGTTCGTAAAGCGGAAACTTGTTGTTGGTTGTAAGCCATTGTTGTTGGCATTGCTCTTTTCGTTTGTTGTTGTTGTTGGTACAACAGGCGATTGTCTTTTTGGCTGCCTGCTGTTGTAGTTGCTGTTGTTGTTGGTAGTGCCTGTCCGAGCAGTTCCTTGTTTGGGTTTTATCATTTCCATAGTTGACTGTCAATGGGAGAAACTGTCAACGGGAAAACTGCCAGCCAACGAGGAGTGTAACAATAAGCAATTTCCCCCAAGGAAAGAAGTTTGGGACTTTGGAAACGACATCCCTTCAAGCATAAATAAGGCATTAATTGTCAGCATTTTAATTATATTTTTGGCAGGGAAAACTATATCATTCATCTGAGCTTTTAAGTTTTGTTTTTAAAACAGAACACCAAAAGCAAGACTCCTTAAAATAGAAATGCCTTTATTTAGATCTTGAATTACAATCCTTTAAAATATTTTGTACAAAATTTGTATGTGCTCAAAAAATCGAAAAAAATGTTAAACATTTAAAAAAAAATAACATAATACATGAATTAATTAAGGTTTAAAACAAAACTTTGGGATCAGGGCGTTATTCTTTATACCTTTAAAATATATTAATATATTAATCAATTGCATTTACTCTTAAAGCAGTTGAATTTACAAAGGAGTTTTATTTACTTTTATATTTTATTCCATTCAGCAGCTTAGCTCAACTAATAAATTCAGACTTTTTAGAAATTAGCTTATTTTGAAATTTGATTTGCATAATTACGAATGAAATTGGCTTTGAATCCTGGGAGCAGCCCTCGCTAACCTGAAATGTTCAATTTAACAGCGGCAATTGGTCAACAGTAGTGCCTAATTGTATGCCCACACTACGACGCTGCATTGACTGGTCTGTCTGTCTGTCCGTTGTGCTCGTCAGTGGATTTGAATGGGCTGCGGAAACGGATGTGTGGATTGCTAGCATTGGACTCCGGACTGGACCGGACTAGTTGGCTGACCGACTGACTAGCTGACTAACTGACCAACTGACCAGATGACTCGTTCTATTGAAAGTCTACGCCTTTGTTGATACTCAGTTTAGCAGAGCTGTAAGCTTGACAATGGACACTGAATTCAATTCGCTATGGCAAAGCCAAAGGCAACGCCAAAATGATAACAACACAGTTGTCATCAGCAGCAGTTGCCAGTTGCCAGTTGCAGGACGTGAGGTACAAAAAGTACTAGGCAGAGGCCTGATCATGGTTTACTGACACGTAATGACAGCTAAACATTCAACACTCGGCAGCTACAGTTTCAACAACAGGAGACAGGGGACAGCAGGTTTTTGTTGCTGCTGTTGTTGTTGTGGGCTAACAGTGGGACAGCTGTAATCATCCTGGTCGCAGTAATCGTTGAAACTGTTGCCATTAAAATCGCAGCCAGAGCCAATGACTTGTGCAGGTCTCCTCAGGCCTCAGTTGTCAGTTGTCAGTTGTCATTTTTGGGCCATCAACGGTAAATGCGTGACTTTTGGCCATTTAATGATGATACAACGGCATTGTCATTGTGCTCGTGCACAAATAAACAGCCATAATCAGCATCAGTAACCATTGCCAGTTAGAGACAAAGAGACAGACACTCAGTCAGAGACAAAGGGACAAACAGGACGGACAGGAGTTGGTGCTGGCTCATTTGATGACATGGCCTTTCAATGCCGTTTGTTATTAATGCGCTTGTTTGTTGCCTGCGCAACAATAACGCATTTAAAACAACAACAACAACCTCAACAATAGCAATAACAAAAACAACTACATCACTACAATGGGCAAGGAATACAGTATGACCCCGCTAAGCGCCCCCGCAGCGACTAACGATGCCCGATTAGGCAGCCGCAGCAATGGCCACCAGCAGCGACGCCATTGCTCGCAGCGGAAACGGAAACTGTACGGCAATGGCAACAGCAATGGAGATGTGAGCTTGTACTCGTAGTTCCCCTAACATCATCACTCGGCCAGCTCATTTGTACAGCTGATAAGTTGTTGACAATTTCACTTGGCTGGAGCTGCCGTTTGAGTTTATTGTTTTGCCTGAATCATTGAGCAACTTGGCCATGACAGCCTGACCTGCACGGGCCAGGCCAACAACTTGCTTAATTTAGTCGAATGCTTTGATTTTATCATCATGCGTTGATTGATTATGCACAAAGTTGAATGTCTTTAACACGACTTAAGTGTTTGCTAAATAATTTATTAACTCAAGTCGCCTCAAGTAAATGTCAGAGTGTTATTATGCGAATAATTATATTATTTATGCATCAAACTTAATCTAAATTCAGGTGTATTTCAAGTTGAAATTTTCAACTTTGATTTTGTAACTTAATTGGTTAAGTACAAATACAAATAGAGTTTCCTTATGTAATATTCAAATAACCAATTTTAAATAAATATTCTCTCGCGATTCGCATAAAAATACACAAATCTCATTTGTGTATAGTAGAGTTTTACGCCGGTTGTGTTAGCTTCGGCGGCGGCGTAGAGGCCAAAAATACCCGGCGGCGGCGGCGGCGTAGCCGCCGTTGAATTTGTCGGCGGCGGCGGCGTTTTAGTAAAAAAAAAAAAAAATTTTCTTTATAAATTAAAAAAATAGCACTTTAAATGTTTTTTAAGTATTTAATAAAAAAATATGATTTTAAATCAATTCAGTCATCTTTCATAGACATATTTTTGTACTTAAAAATAAAATGGAAGCGTTTTCATATCTTTCTCCTTAAATAATTAAATAAAGCAATGACTTAAAACAAATTAACAGTCATTTTTCATCGACTTGTTTTCTTATATATGTCCTTATAAATCAAGTTTAAGTTCTTTCGTTTCTTTATCCTTAAATTATTAAATAAAGTCAAAGCTTAAAACAAGTTAACAGTCATTCTTTATCGACATGCAAACTTAAAAACAGATGAGCTTATAAACCAAATTAAAGTCTTTTCGTTTCATCTTAAAAGTAACTAGTGCTAAAAGAATTCATCATAGAGCACTATAGACATGAAGTAATAAATGATATACAAAATACATGAACTATAAAAAGAAAACATTAAGTAAGACTTTCTTTGCAAGTTTCGTAATTGTCATGAATGAAAATAATTTTGTTAACGTTGTGAGGACTTAGCTGCGACCGTTTATGTGTGATTGTAAGACCAGCAATCGAAAAGACTCGCTCACTTGGTGTGCTCGTTGCCGGAATACACAACACTTTTTGTGCTAGCATGGATAGTAAGGGCATTGCAGATGCCTTTTCCCTCCAGAATGTTAATACGTCTTGACATGAAGACAAACTTAAAAGCAGATGGCATTCAGCTTCCAAATTACTATTTTTGGTATTTGCAGAATGACGTTGAGCAAGCTTTAATATTTTGCTTTTTGGAGACTCACTGCAAGTATTCTGATGATCGCTAGCTTGTTGAACATCACCAATCAGTTCCCTAAACATTTTTAACAAAAAATTACATTTTGTTAGATTTTGTTCTGTACAATATTTTAACACACAATCCAGTGAGCTAAATCGCGGATCTAGCAAGGATGCGCAGACTAGAATATCTGATATTGGGAATCTCGAATCTAATTTACTTTTAATATTATTTTTCATTTTCGTCAAAGAAAGCTGGTCATTGTTCTTAGATTCAGCCAATATTGAGACGATCTCTGTTCTGATTATTAATGCAAGGCTTATTGACGGATAAGAATCTCCAGACAAAATATTTACTGCATCTTTAAATTTTTGCAAGAAGTCGCGTAATTTATATAAAAGCTGTGCTTCAGACTCTGATAATATCAAATCAGTCTTATTGCTGTTTGTGAGCAATTTATTTGTTGCAGCTCTTTGGCACCCAAGACTGTCGAGCATTGCTAAAACGCTGTGCCATCTGGTTGGCACTGAGTTTTTAAGAGAAACATTTCTCTTGTCCACCAAACTACTTTTTAAGTCATTGAGGTTGTTAATATTCTTAAACGTTTGCAAGGGAACATCATCTAACGGTCCAAAATCATCATCGTAGTCAACCCATTCAGCATCTTCGGATGCGAGCAGTTCTTCTAAATTGTCGATATTTGACAACACTTCATTTTGAAGCTCGTCAGCTTGACATCTTAATGCATGTGTCTTAAATCGTAAAGCTCTCACAATACTTTTGCACTTCACAATTAAATTTTGAATTTCCGACACGGAATTGTAGCCATCTACATTTAGTAAGTTGTGGAGTCCATGTCCAAGGCAGAAATGATTGTTTATACACCCCAAGTTAATAGCTTTTTTGATATTGCTGCCTTGGTCGGTTACGACGAAATTAGATCCTATTTCCAATTTGAACATTCCAGTAACATCTTCAAGCTCTGTCAAAATATTACTTGCTGAGTGAGATTTTGATACGTATTTTGTTTCCAGCGTTAGGTGCTTCATATCAAAATTTGGTGACAGAAAATGGAATGTAAACGTAATGTAACTTCTTCTTCTATAATTATCCGTCCACAAATCGAAAGTTAAGGCAAAGTGTTTTTGTCCAGAAACAATCCGTGCAACTGCTTTTAAAACGCATTCATACACATCGTCTAGTGCAGTTGTTGAAAGCGTTTTATAATGTGGAATATCATCAGCAGTTACCACAACTTTATATTTTGTTAGGAAGTCCTTAATTCCATTGTGGGAAATAATGTGAAAGGGTAGCAGATCTCTAGCCATCCACAAAGCTAGCTCTCGTCCCAGCGCCCATTTACTATCCCGTGGAGATCGTATTGGCGTGGATTTGTTGAAAAAATTGGATATTTTTCCTCCTGTATGCAATGAAGTACTCGGCGAATCGATATCGCGTACATTGTGCTCATTTTTTAGGTGACGAATTAAATTTCCTGTAGAACAGCTCTTGGAATATGACTGAATTTTGGCACTGAAACAATTTACAAAATCTTATTTGAAACTTAAAAAACTGAAATTAATCATTACCATGAAAAGATTATTGTTTCGTCATCTTGTTTTAAAGCATCCAAACAAAGTTTACAAAAAACCTTGTCCTCTTCAATGCATTTGTTTTCTTTGGTCAAGATGCCAAAAAAGTCCCATGCTTTACTTTTACGACTCGCATTATATTGAAGTTTGATAGAATACATGCTCAATGACTTATCCATCTGTTTTTTGAGAAAATATTTAATTGATATCCTTCTTATATTAATATTAACAATGTGAAACTTACTTTGTCAAGTTTCTAACGCACAGTAAGAGCAAGTAAACAACGCGTGAACTACAGCTTTTTAATGTTCTAGATATGGGACATGGGGAGATAGAGATGAGACAATGTCGACGACTATTCGATTGTTTAAATCGACTATATTGCCACTTTATACGAAATATTGAAAACAAAATTTTTTTTTGTTTTTTTTGTTTTATAAAGTTGTAAAAAAAGATATGACGCCGAGCGCCGCCGCCGCCGCCGCCGCGCCGATATTTTCGTGATTCGGCGGCGGCGCGTCAAAAAGACCAAAAATCGGCGGCGGCGGCGGCGTGGCGCGGCGGCGTAAACGTCTAGTGTATAGCCCTTCAGTAAAATAAATTCAATGACTGCAGTTGGCAGGCGACTCGTATAATAAATTCAAAATAAAAAGCATTTAAATACTTGACATTTACTCTTCCTGTTCCGTTTATCTCGCTTGTTAAACGTATGATTAATGCTCGTTTCAGGTTATTTTTTACATTTTTTTGTTATAATATTTTTCAAATAAATTGCAAATTAATAAATAAAATTAATAGCAATGGAATATTCAGTTCCTGCACATGTAACGGATACGTTAACGGATGCGTAGGGAGCAAGTTTATTGCGTCAATTGAAATGGAATTTCGTAATCGACTATCCGATGAAGTGACTCCGAGTTGAACCCAGAGAAACCAGAGTCGAAAATCGAGCGGTCTATGAAGTTCATTGCGGACTATTAAATCGAATCGCAGTACTTAACAAATACTTGATTTAAACTAAAGGCCCACGCTTGACTAAATGCGCTCAAAAATACTCAAACATTCACAGTCTGCTCGCAGTCAAGTACATTGACTTGCCAAAGGCACTGTGCAAATTTTGGGGTTGCATCGACTCTTACATATTTAAAGTTGAGCTGGTCAGTCATGTGCACGGAAGCGTTCTCGATGGGGATGAGAATGAGCAGAGAGATGACGATGGGGATGGAGATGGAGGAGAGTTGAGAAAGTGCCAGTGACTGAGTGTCGAGTGTCCGCTTGGATGTTATTTCTTAATTTTGTTTTCGGCTAATACTAATTTGATTTTGCTGTAAGCAGGCAAGCTTATTGACCCGTGTCAACTGTGCATTTACTTTTTGCAACCAACGAACGCTATTTGCATGGGAATTGGCATTGGTAATTTCGAGGTTGAATTTGGGATTGAGCTTGGGATTCGGATTGGGATTGGCATTGGGATTGGGATTGGTATTGGTATTGGGTCACTGCAGTTATTCGTAACAAGAACAACAACAAAAGCGGCAGCTATGACTTGCTGTCTATGTGTCTGTGTGTCTGTGTCAACGTAGCCGTTATTAGCCGCCCGTGTCAGGCAGTTTGTCGTACATAATGAAATACATGGCTTACATGTTTCCCTCCCTCCCCTTTTCCACCCCGTCTCACAACTATAGCCCCTGTCTGCCTTTTCCACAGTGCATGCGAGAGCATTTTGCATAAAATGCCATTTGAATTTGTGTTTTGTAACGGACACTCATTCATACATACGAGTACACGAATTGGAGATACACATATGTACACTGCCGCTCAACTGAATAGGTTCACGAAGTTATTCAAAAAAACATACTTTAAACAAAAAAGATTTGATGCAGATTTCTTAAAATATTCGTATCATTTAATTTCCGTTTGAATGATAAAAAAATTTTGTTAACCCATTAAGTACCCATGGATTATTTCGAATTTTTGTAAAAGTGTTTTTTTTCCACGTTATTCCACGATTTTTGACAAAAAATGTTTTGATGCAAGAAAATTCTTCAAACAATTCTAAGAGTATCTGCAAAAAAAAAATTTCAAAAATATTTTTCCTAGTATTTTTTATAATTTTTTGAAAATTGCGAAAAAGGCACTTTTTGTGTGAAAAGTGGGAAAAAGTGGGAAAAAGGGGTTAAAATGGTCATTTTTAGGATTTTCAAACAAGTTAAAAAATACTAGGAAAAATATTTTTGAAATTTTTTTTTTGCAGATACTCTTAGAATTGTTTGAAGAATTTTTTGTTAAAAATCGAGGAAAAAAGTGGAAAAAAAACACTTTTACAAAAATTCGAAATAATCCATGGGTACTTAATGGGTTAACAAAATTTTTTTATCATTCAAACGGAAATTAAATGATACGAATATTTTAAGAAATCTGCATCAAATCTTTTTTGTTTAAAGTATGTTTTTTTGAATAACTTCGTGAACCTATTCAGTTGAGCGGCAGTGTATGTATATTAGGGCGGGTCAATTTCTTCGGGTCGATAAAAAACGTGATAATCGTCCACCAGAATGGGAATCTACGATACATTCTATGATAATTTCTCGAAGAAACTATGTGTCTAAAATTAACTCCTAGCCTCCGCTGAGAAGCATGAAAATTTCATGTTTAGGGATTCTGTAAGGCATTTTGAGGTATTTAAGGTATTAAAAAAAAAATAACACATTTTCCAATAATGTTGAGCATTATTCTGATTCATCTTTTTGCAACAAATTTTATAAATATTTTTTGTTTTCAATTAATCAAACAATTTTAATTTTTTTATTAATTTTCGATTTTTTAATATAAAGAAAAGTGTTTTCTTCGAGATATCATATTTTCAGCCACTTAAAATTTTTTGGTCCACTTTCGGAATCTTTAACTAATAAGTTTAAATATTTCTTTAAGCGATTACCATTTTAATACACGTGATAGGGCCATGGTAAATAATCTTGCTCTGATGCGCTGATAAATAAGTACATTACGAACATCTTTCCTATAGCAATTTCACAAGCCTGAGTAATTGCTGATGCAATATTCTATCAAATTCCATCATCACGAGCCGGTAACAAAAGCATAAAACAGAAACGAAAAAAAAATTAAATATTTATTGGGGATTTTCCCGAAAAATCGACTTACAGAAGCACGGGCCAATATTTTTGTTCGAGTTATGGAAAAATTCGACATATGGAAGTTCGAGTTACGGAAGCAAAATTGTATGTAATTTTTCAAGTAAACGCTATTGCCACTCGATTTTGTTCTAGTAAGAGAAAATTCGAGTTATAGAAGTTCGACTGTAAATAAATTCAACTTGAACAAGTTTTGGGAATTGCAAAAATAAGCTTTGGCTGAAATTAATTGTACTTTTTTTGCTTGTCGACAACAATTCAAGCTTTAAGCAAACTGAAGTTAAATCGGATATCAGCAATATATTTATAGATATAACAGATATAGCAATAATCAGGGTAAATTTATGCACATTAGTTGGCAAACGGGGAGTTTAAATTCCTGTTTTTAATTGACACTTTTAAATATTGCGCATACGACACGTGTTTAGAATTTAAAGTGCCTCAGTCGACGCTCTGTTGTGCTTTATGGTGAGCTTTCTGTAAGCTTTGCATGAACATTTTTGATGACTGCTAAAGTACACTGTAAGTGAAGCTCAAGCTCAAGGCAAACTTTGGGGTTTGTGTCCTGCGAAAGCTTAAAGCTTGCAACAATCGGTTACTTGAAAAGCTCGCGGTATAAGCTGTCTTTTGGAGGCAAAGCTCTTGCTGAAAGCTGACACACACAAACAGAGGCAAAGACCTGCAAATGATTATAGTTCTACATATTAATAATTGCATTACACATACGCAGCGTGGGCACACTTTGGTTGTTGTTGTCGCTTTAGTCGTTGTCGTTAGTGTTGTTGTCGTTGTCGTTGTTTGCGGCGCTTGTGGCTTATAGCTGGCGCGTTCAAGTGCACACGTGACGCAAAGCGCCGCAAAACACACGCAGAGACAGAGAGAGAGAGAGAGAAAGAGGGAGTGTAAGAAAGAGACAGCGTTAGAGTTGTGGTTGAATTATATTAATCAGATTTATGCTTATTAATATGCTTAAAAACCAAAGTCAGAGAGCATATTATAGAGACAGATCTCTCTCTCTCTCTCTCTCTCTCTTCCTCTGGCGCTCTCTCTCTGTGTCTTTTATTCCCTCTATCTTTTTCCCTGTGCCCTTAACCAGCATTATTCTCTTGCTCACAGCCAATGCCTTTCAATTCGATTTTCACTTTGTTGCTTTCTTCTTTTTCTTTTTTTAAATTTTCTCTTTTATTTTTTTTCATTTACACTTTTCACCTACTTTCGTTTTGGGCGCTTCAAAGCCAACGGCATTTGTTTTGCCTCCCCACATATGACTATCTCCCTCTTTCTCTCTCTCTCTCTCTCTCTCTATGTCTATCTCTTTCTGTAGCTGTATCTGTGTTTGCTTTTGTATGTGTATGTGTGTTGTTGTTCGTGCCACACGCTTCACTGAGCGCTGACCGGTCTGAATGACGCCTGTTTCGCCTATTCGCCTAGTTTGTTTCATTCGCGACCGCGGACTTTGGTCACTTCAATGTTCCATGTTCATGGCTTTTAGCCTTAGCTCCCTACTTTTACCCCTAACCCCTAGCCGCAACCCTGTCCCCTCACATGGCTCTTTAGCTCTGGGCTTAGCTCTGTTTTTAGCCTTTACCCACTGCCCATTCTTATGCTCAGGCAATGTTCAGTCAGCGCTTCATTTCGAATATAATATATACTTAAATATGTTATACATGTATATTATTTTTTATATATTTATTTTTCGTTTTGGTTTTGTTTTTGTTTTCAGCCATTTGCTTAAGTTCGAGTTCGAGTTCTAGTCTTAGTCCTGGTCCGTTCCCGTTTCCCGTTTCCTGTATTGAAGTCGCCGTCTCAGTTGCCGCTTTTTAAATTCGTCTAGTATTTTTGTTGTCGTTTTTGTCGGTGTTCTTTTACATGTTCGTGCCAAGTGGCACTAAAACTATTTGCCTTTGCTTTTGGCAGTTGCTTGCTGTTGTTGTTGTTGCTGCTGCTGCTGCTGTCGAGCTGCTCGCTGCTCGCAGCACCTGCCGGGCACGCAACACGCAGAGTGCAGCAGCAGCAGCAGTGGCAGCAACAACAACAACAGCGACAGCGGTGGCAGCAATCGTGCCGAGGAGGCACTGCAGCAATCGCACGTGCTTTGCCTCGGCATTTGGGTTTTTTGTTTGTTTGGCTGACAGCCGAAGCTCGAGTCGAGTCGAGTCCGAGTCCGAGTCCGAGGCGAGTCTAGTCGGCACTACTGCGGCCTCGGTACTGCGGCGGATTCGGAATCGGAATCGGCATCGGCATCGGTCTATGGCTCGGGCTATTTCAGCTTTTCATTTGCAGCGCTCAGTCGTCGCAGTCGCAGTCACGTCGTCACAACGTAACGTAACGCGTGTTTAAACGTAGCGCGCTTTGGCCCAGGCGGCGGCTGTCGTCGTTTACGTTAGCGTCGTCGTCAGTCAAACAATCACTCACTCACTCACTCAGTCAGTCAGTCAGTCAGTCAGTCGATCTTTTAGTGTGTCAATCAGTGAGTCAATCAGCCAGTCAGTCACTCAATCACTCAGTCAGTCAGTGAGACGCTTGCAAGTTCGCTCGCCTCGGGGCCCGGCAGATGCGTGCAACATTTATTTTTCCCGCGCGTGTGAAATGTATTTTTTTTTCTTTTTTTTGCCCGAATACTTAAATAATAATAATAATAATAATATATTTTTTTAATGTTTTTTTTCCACTCTGTTTGTGGTGGTGGTGGTGGTGGTGGTCAGTGCCTGTTGTGCGTGTCACGTTAACTTCACAACTTCAAAAGGTGTTTAAAGCGCCGCCAAACACTTGAGAAAGAAACTTTAGCTCGCTGCTTGAAATTCAAATCCTTCCTGCATGCTACAGTACAACAACAACAACAACAACAGCAACAAGAACAACAACAACAATTACAAACAACAACGGGAACAACAACAAATAAAAAAACAACAACAAATAAATATAATGAAGCAAATGTTGCGCTGTTTAAGTCTCAGTTACAGTTGTCCTTCCACCCCCTCCCCTACCTCTACCCCTCTCCCACTCATCACTCCCTCTCTTTTTCTCTCTCTCTCTAGCTCTAAGTCACACTCTGTGTGTGTCTCTCTCTCGTTTGTTTGTTTACCTTAATTAATGCACTGGCAACGGGACAAACGGAGGCAACGTGCAGCATAATTTGCCTAGGCAGCAACGTCTCCATCTCCATCTCCATCTCCTTCCCCTACCCCTCCCCATCTCCATCCCTCTCCTGCCATCGGGCTACTCAGCCTCAGCTTGCCTCAAGCCAACTTGCAACTTGGCAGCAGCTCGGCAGCTCAACAACTCGCCCCGGGGCGCCGTTAGTTGCCATTGCCACAGAAACTGGAGGCGCAGTTAATGAATATTTCAGCCAGGTTAATTTCCATTCCATTCTCTATACGAATTGGCATCGGCTTTGTTCAAGTCCTTGCCGGTTGCTTCTGATACTTCATTTATTAGGTTACATAAGCCACAATTGCTGGCAACTTCACAAAAAAAAAGAAAAACAGCAAATCAAATGAAAATCATTACGCATACGACGCGTTGACCCAAATTGTAAAATCAAAGCAGTGCAAAAACAAAGATAGAGATTTACAAAATTTAGCTAATAAAAACAATCAAATTCTTTAAATATTTTTTACATAAAATACTTAAGTATTTTTAATAAAAACAATCAAATTCTTGAAATATTTGTACATATTTTAAAGATCGTAGGCTTTATTTTGAATGATTTCAACATTCGTTTATATTTCGCTTGGCATTTGTGAAGCTTGAAAAAGTGCCGTGACGGCGCCGCTTGCTTAGCCTTGGCTTAAGCAATGCTTCTTAACTTTGATTGAACTTTGAACATGCAACCAGCCAGCCAAGAGCCAAAACCCAGCAACAACCAACCATTCAACAACAATAACAACAACAACAACAACAACAACAATTGGTTGTTGAGGGCAGTTGAAGAACTGCGAACAATTCGCACGCACATTTTCGCTCTCTTTATATTATTTTTTCTTTTTTTTTTTTGTGGCCAGCGGGATGGTGTGGGCAGGGGGGTGAGTGGGGCTGGTTAAAGCAGTCGTCGAGTGGTGCTGTTTGTGGTTGTGTGTGTGTGTGTGTGTGTGTGTGGTGCTAATGAATGCCTCATGAAAATAGGCCCAAAGCCACTTGCAATTTTTGCGCTATGCTACGGCAACTCCATTAAAATTTGAATTTCTCCTTTACGTTATTCTCGCTCCTCCTCACCTCACTTTTTTTTTTTCACCATTTTTCCAACTGTTTTAAATTCGAAATTGATTTTCTGTTTTTGTGGTTTTTTTTTTTTTTTGCTATTTTGCATTTATTTGAAAATTTAAATAATTGAATACATTTCCCTAGTGTTTCGTTAGATTTTTTTACTATTTTAGTTTTATTTGACTTTTTCCCCATTAAGTTTAAACGAATTTTAAATTTGGTAAATTTATTTGAAATATTTTGTACATAAACTATTAAATTAGAAGTGGAATTTAGGAGAAGCAAAAACCATTAAAGTGTATATATATTTTCATGCTTTCATGTTGAATGTGATCTTAATCAACCCGTAATAAAATAATCAATATTAAAGAGTTAATTAATATATTTAGATCTCAATACAACCTCCAATCCTCGTTTACTTTTACCATCTTTAAAGACTATTTCCAAGTTGATCATTGCTGACTCTTTGAAACGTATTTAGATAAATTTAATATGTCAATTCAATTTCAAACAGAAACTTGCCACATAAAAAAGAGTCATGTTAAAAGAAATTTTATTCAAACAAATTTGATTTATTTTCAAACTCAGCAAAAATATTTAGAATATGCGCAATTAAGCTAAATCACATTTTTCAATGCATTTATTTTGATTATGCTACATTTTTACTGCACATTTGTCATTTTTAATTGCCTGTCAATTTGTTCAAACAGCCTAAGGCGTCAAGTGCTATCGAATATGAGTCTATTTAGTTTGACAATGACTTTGTTCCTTCGAACAACAACAATCACAAAGTTGCCAAAGAATAACAAAGTTTTACCGAAATATATATTAAATTATTTTGGGAACTCCATAAAATTATTTGGAGTGTGAGCGAATGTTTTGAATTCGCAAAGAATTTTCTATTGGAAATCTCCTAAAAAATTTGACAGTTAAAATTAGATAGAAATAAAAAAAAATATATGTATATTGTTATTGAGGAAAGGAAGAAAAAAACATATATGTAAATATGTTGAAATTTGGAAACAAATTTTGTGAATCTTTAGAGAAGTTTTCATAACCCTGTAAACTGTATTTATCATGTAAATTCTCTTCAATAGAAGTAAAAAATCTGGGATTGAGATATAACATTAATCCAAACGGTGTCGAAATCTGGGATTTTCTTATACCAAGTGCAACATACCTAATTCGAATACGATTTTTCACTTCCTTCTGAGTGAAATTAAACATTTAAGGACTGTTTAAAATATGAGTGGCTGAAATATTATTCGCATATTGTGTTAATTAAACAATAAAATCGAGAAAATTGAGGAAAATTAAATTTTAGAATGATTTGTTTTTCTGTGTAGCTATTAACTGCATTGCGGTGTCCTTCTGTATCAATTTCTTCTTTTAAATTTGTCCATATCTTCTTGTGCCAAATTGCCCGAAATTTATGCTATGCTCTATGTTTCCATCTCTGTCTGGCTTTGGATCGTCTATCTCATTCTAACTGAGTAAGACACATGCATTGCCATATATTTGAAGACCAATTTGACTTGCTTTAAAGTGTAGTGTGTTTTCTAAAACTACTTTACTGCCTGCCCTAGTTTTTTTAGCTGCTCCCCTTTCCCTTTCCCTTTTCCTTCTCTCTCTCTCTCATTCTCTTCCTCACCCCATCTCCCTCTTTCACT
Organism: Drosophila suboccidentalis; assembly: GCA_037043435.1. Classification (NCBI taxonomy): domain Eukaryota; kingdom Metazoa; phylum Arthropoda; class Insecta; order Diptera; family Drosophilidae; genus Drosophila; species Drosophila suboccidentalis. The sequence continues at coordinate 94,604 of JBAMBK010000906.1, forward strand.
CTCTATGTGATTTTCTTTGGTTGCCGATTAACTTTGCATTTGTCTCTGCGCTGTGTTTCATTTCAACTGCTGACTAGGCGCTATATGGCACATGTTTTTGGCAGTAGTTCGACTGGAGTATGTGGACTGGGTGTGTGTGTGCGTGTGAGTGTGTGTGTGTGTGTGTGTGTGTAGAGGAAACAGCTTAAGGCCTGGCCAAAAGTTACGCACTGCGGCGAGTTGTGTTTTTAATATGCCGTGACCCAGAGATTTGTGTGTGTGTGTGAGTGTGTGTGTGTTTCATGTGCGCTTCGTGATTTTAATTTGAAACAAACACTACACACACAAACACACACACACACACAACACACACCTCAACTTGCCCGCACTCTTTGCATTTTGTGGGTTTTTTTTATATATTTATTTTTTTTGGTTTTTCTAATTTTTATTTGCGTTCCATTTTTACACTTGGCCTTTGCGTAATTCTTTTTACGACTCAACAAGCAGTAGAAACATACAAAAAAAAAAGGCAGAACAGCCACAAAAAACTAGAAAAAAAGCTAAAATGAAGAAGGAAATACAAGAACTTATTGATCGGCCGTTTGAAGCCAATTTGAAGGTCAAGCATACGCACCGTAGGCCAAGCCACCAAGGAGCAACTGATGTCTAACGGGGTTAAGGGGTGTCAGGGGCTGCGTGGGTGATGGGGTTGAGCCCCTCTGCATTGTTATATAAACATAACATTTATGCAGGGCAAGCGTGCTCTTGGTGGAAACTGAAACAGAAGCTGGAACTGAAGCTGAAGCTGAAGCTGGAACTGTAGACGAAAATGTATCTAAAATCTGTGGCTGTGGCTGTGTGTCTGTTGGTGTGACTGTTGGTGTGTCTGTGGAGCCCTTGTGGCTGTCATGCCACATACTCGTACCACATGCCATGATGACGTCATTTTAAATTATTTTCAAATTTTGCGCCAAAGGCCAAGCAGCTGACACAGCTGCTTCCTTTTGCGGAAACGGAAGCAGCGACAAGACAGTCGCACAGCACGGCATACACAACACATCAACACAGACACACACACACACACACACACACTCACACATACACATACACTCAGAAAAATATGACATCCTAAAATTAAGTAGACCCGTACTTGAATTTATAACGATCTGTTCTTAATATTTTAAGATCTGTTAAAGTTTTCTGTATTCAATTTCAAGGTTGAAATTAACTTAAGTATAAGAATGCTTTGCACTAGAAACAACTACATTTTGGTATTATTCAAAGATTTAACTGTTCTCAAACTAGTATGATCCGCTCTTTTACAGGCTTAACTTAATCTCAAAACGTATTTCAAGTATCGTACTCCTGTTAAGATTTCCAGTATTGCGAAAAGCGAACTTGAAGTAAGATTTTTGTTTCCGGTTTTGGGGTAAGCTTTAGAGATCGTGTGTACTCGAATATTCCCTGTTCAATTACGGAAAACTTGATTTTTTTTCTCTAAGTGTATACACACACACACACACATACAGACCCACACTCAGCCTGGGCTAACTGACTGCACTTTGCTTTTATCCGTGTCAAACATTTTCATCCACTTGTTCGCATTATACTTGCACAGCGGGCGCATTTCTCTCCCTGTCTCCCTTTTCTCCCCTTTCTCCCTCCCGTCACCTCTCAAGACTTCAAAAGAAGCCGCCAACAGCAGCGGCCACGGCAACTAGGAGGTGCTTGGCACAAAGCAAAGCCGAAAAGAAAATGGAGAAATGAAAGCGATTTGGTGAAAGTCGAAAAAGAACAACTCGCTTGCCTCAAATCATGCAGATAATCGCAACAAGTTCAAATATATACATATACACATATATCGCAATATACTTATTATATATATTGCTCAACCAAATGTTGCCAAATGTGGGCGGTGTATGGTGGGCGTGGCGGCATCCTTTCGATTTGTTGTGAAATTTTATTAATGCTCAAATGGAAATTCGATTTAGTTGCGTTTCGCTGCGCTTCAATTCGATTCGATTCGATCTGATTTTGTGTGCAATTGCATGGCGCAGCTGAGCGTACAGCGCTAAAACCTCCTCACTTCAATCTCCCTTTCCCCTCAAAGGTCTTCCCAAATCCTCCAGCTGGAACCCCTCATCTTGGCCCTCAGTTTTGGAGCAGCAGCTGCAACAGCCGCGAGCCAATCAGTTAAACTCGTGGCTTTTCTTTAATTATGCAGGCAATAGGCCTCCTCCCCTCTCAAACTTCACGTCTTTCCTCCAAAAATCATGACTAAAGAGCTGCCTAACTTTACACAGATTATATTGACTACATTCGGCAAATTTTCTGATCTTAATTTACTTTCATTCTGCGAATCGCTTTGCTAATAATTATTAAACTATAGGAGATAACATAAAACATAAGAAAAATGGACTCAAGGCCGAAACCAAAAATCTAACTTAGCATGTCTTTATTTTCTACTTGAAAATTTACGAATTTGTTGAGCTTTACTTTGGATTACTTTACTTTTTAGTTCTCGTCTTCATACATCCCCTTAAATTTCTTAAAAACTCATACTTAATGATCTGATTAGATTTTTCAAACTGTCTAAAATGTTTTTTTTTTTTAGCTTGAAATTTAAAACTATGTACACTCCCGATCAATGAAATAGACTCAGATATTTTTTTTTCAAAATTGTATTCGCAAAATCAAAATAAGAATGAATCATAAAAAACAATATTTTTCCATTATTCAGGACTTAATTCTAAATCAACAAAACAAAAATTGTACACTCTATGTCTTCAGATTTTTTTTTAGTATTTGGTTTTGTGTAGTTACATTATTAATACACTCATTTTCATCGGTCAATAAAATAGACTCACGGCCTAGAAAGTATTTTAAATCACAACTTCATTCGAAAACATTGTATACATTTGATTTTTTATGTTACTTAAGACTAAACTAGTAATGTGTGTATCCACCTTTATTAGAAATAACTTCGTAAATTCGGTTAGGCAACGAATCGTAAAGGGACTTTATGTAGTTTAGTGATAACTCACTCCAGGCAAGTTTTATGGCATTCTTCAACGATTGGACATCTTCAAATTGTCGTCCTCCTTCATAAACCTTTCTCGAGAGCCATCCCCATACATTCTCAATAATATTGAGATCTGGAGAGTAAGGCGGCTACTCCATTAAAGGAACATTTTGATCGCCAATCCATTTCTTTACTACTCGAGCAGTATGTATTGGGGCATTATCTTGCTGAAAAGTCCAGGATAATGGCCCAAAAATGTTGGTAAATTGGGGAAATGCCTTTTCGAGAAGTTCCTTGTAGCGATTGGCATTCATTTTGGAAGAAACAAACTCGATCTCGGCTGGTCAAAAGTAAGAGATGGCACCCCACACCATTATGCCACCCTCACGACTATGGTGACGGGTCAAATGGTGTTCTTCTTTTCGTATGTCATGGAAGTAATAATTAGATCCATCTGGTCCATCCAAATTAAAGCGTTTTTCGTCCGAAAAAACGATGTTGTACCATTCGGTCTTCCATGTCATATGATACCGAGCAAAATCAGAGCGAGCTTTCTTACGAACGTTTGTTAGCGGGGGCTTTTTTTTAATTTTAATCTTTTCAGTTTCTTGGCGCTTCTAATCACTCGGCGTACGGTAGATATACTGGCTTGAACTCCCAATTTTGACCGGATATTCACCGCAGAACACATTGAGTTTGACGCCTCTCGGAGTATTCTTCGCTTTTCGCAAGGCGTGACTATTTGTCTATTGGGAGTTTTCATATTATTTCCATAATTTGATGGATTTTTTAGGAAATGACACACTACTGACTGACTTCGTGCGATTTTTTCTGCTATTTGTCTGGTTGACAGGTTGCTGTCTCGATACGCCAATATTTTGCCTCTTTCCTCAGCTGTTAAAATTTTACCGCGACCCATTTTATATTTAAAAAATGCAATAATTAACACTGTAATTAAATTTGCACATTTGGTTTGTACAGCCTATCAGCAACTAAAATTACAGCCTCTGAGTCTATTCCAATGACCGCCTAAAAAGCTCTTTTTTTCGCATAGCGCAAAGAAAAATTGAAATAAAACATAACTGTAAAATTTCTTGTGCTCTTTTTTATGTCCAAATGTTGTCTAATGTAACACTCTACAAGATATAACAAGAATTACGGTGATAGCTAACGGCATAAAGGAGAGAATCAAGAAAGAACACAAAAACACCGCTGAGTCTATTTCATTGATCGGGAGTG
>JBAMBK010000908.1:0-206327 GCA_037043435.1 Drosophila suboccidentalis
TAACCCTCTAAGGCTACTTTCCAAAATAATGGAGAAAATCAATTCAAATAATTTTTTCTTTAGTGAATTGTTGCTCCTGAACTCAAATATGTACTCAGAAAGTGCGTAGAAGCTTTCGTTTACCTGTAAGGTGAGAAAAAGTGAATACGTGCCTCGAGGCACTCTTGGGGCTTTGAGTGTAAAAAAGTCGTTTTTATTTGCAGTTGCATTTAATTTTTTTTATATGGTAATCTGAAAAACAGTTTATGTTAGCTGAGGAGCATAAATGCAGATTGAATTTTAAGCAAATGCACTGTGTTTGCGAAATTTTACAGTGCTTGCAACATCTTCTTCCACTGTCTCCATCCAACTAATGCGGGAAATGGTTTACCCAATCAATCCGCAAGTCCGATATTGGATACTCCGATTTTTGGCCTAGCTTAAGTCGTACTTGTGGAGATCGGTGAGAGAGTGGAGACTGCATTGTCTGAGAGCATGGTGAATGTCTTGTCCGCAATGACTGAGAGGATGGAGACTGGGTTGTCCATCCATGTGAAGTTGGCATGCATGCTGAATCTTCAATGATTGGCAATGGTGATCGAGGTCTTTTCTGGTTTCCAAGGTAGGCTCAGATTCCTCTGCATCTTGCACATCCTCAACATTATTGTCTATAAATGATACAGTATCAGCATCCTGTAATGCATCGGTGAAAGTTTCCACGACATTAAAATCGTCGTCCTCGTCGTCACTTGATATGCTTGACAGCTTCTCATCCGACGGGACTGACTCAAAAAACTCCAGCAACTGCTCATCGGACAACTTGAAACGAACCCGCTTTGCCATTTCTTCTAATATTTTAATTTCTTTTAAGAAAAATCATACCATTAACGAAAATCAGCACATAAATTGCAAGTAGTTGTGCAATAGCTATGGGTTACAAAAGTTCACTTAAGGCCCCAAAAGTGTCTCGAGGCACTTATCACTATTTTACTGCTACAACGCATGTCTATTATATATTTACAAATCTGTAACTTGATTTTAATAGTAAATAAACATAACTTTCACGAAAAAAAATTTTGAGCTGAATATCTTTTATATATTTAATTTTATTAGCAATACAAAACCCAACTTGCAGCACGTCAAATTTCACGCGCGAAATAAAATATGTTCTGTGCAAATGAAAATAAAAAGTACCGTTAAAAGCTTCTGAGAGCTTTCAAAGCTCCTACACGTAATTTGGCGTTTGTTATCAACTAACGTTAATTATTTAAATAATGAAAAAGCTCTTACTTTTTGCGCAAATTTGAATAATGTAATAAGTGTCTCAAGACAGTCTTACGTGTTAGAGGGTTAAGTCTGAAATTGAAAATATAATTGTCTTTCAAATAGTAACTCATTTTCCAATCCATCTTTTCTATAGCTTTTTTTTATGGCAGCGCCGATTTTCTCTGCACACTCCTCTGTGCCGACAAATGCAAATAGGTTGTTGATGAATATTGTTGTTGATTGCACTGTTGAACGTAAAATATTGAATTTCATCACTAAGTTTAGCAACATGCATGTTGCAACATTACGCAATAGTTTGCAACATTGTGCAATTCATATCCTATACAAAAGTAACATAAATTTCTTCATTTCTTAATGGCTTTCCAATTTTCTTGTCTTATCAGACTAAAACTTTAATTTTAAGCATATGGGCATTTCCAGAAAAAGGTCCACCTTGCCAAAAAACGTAAAATTGATTAAAAACTCTCATCTTGTGAAATTTTCTTCCAAAAATGTATTCAAGTTATTTATTTTATCAATATTCGATAGAAGAAATTCAATAGGATGAACATATCGATTCTACATTGGAATAAATTCACTTTTTCAATATTATTGTCTATTTTCTTAAAAATTGATTTTCAAAATGCACCGTTTGTATTTTAACGATTACACTTAGTAGGACAGTAAGATTGTAACATAAACCATTTTAATATATAGAAATATATTGAAAGTTTAATTTAAAACAAGTTCTAAGAGCTATATATCGGAATATAGAATAAAATTTGATGAACAAACTCTTGGAAAAACTAGGTGGAAATCTTGTCACGTTCGCGATGTCACGTTACAAATTACTAAGAAAACTTGAAAAATATATAAAACGGTAGTTACATATCAAAATTATTTCTAAAATGGAATACTACATTATTTTATTATGGTTTAAGAGTATTTTCTTCCAAATTACTAGCCACATTTCGGAGACTTTCGCATTTGTCAAGATGAAGTCAAAAATGACTTCCATTTTTCGTCGCGTTCGCGATGCATTGTTTTCTAAAAATAATTAAAAAACGACAAGTCTTCAAAGATTGTCTTTTATCATAAAAATAGAGTTGATAAAATGCATTAAACACGTGAGAAAACATTTTTGAAAATGCCATTTTTTTTTTCATTTAAAGTCGTACAAATGTCGCGTTCGCGATCCTGGAAATACCCATATGTATATGAATTCAATTGTCAATTTAGTTTGAAATTAATTAACAATAACATTTCAATCTTATTAGTTAATGTCAGAAATGTAGTCCTAGAATTCTAAATAAAAAAAAACATATTAACAAGTGGGAAAGGGTATAGTCGAGCTCCCGACTATAGGATACCCGTTACTTATTTTAATAATTTTAAAATATTTTTTATTGCATGCTTTTAGGCACTTACCATTGCTTGAAACTTAAATCAGCCATTACCAGCTTTCTATTTGTCCGATCTTGTTACGAATTAGTAGGATGATAGGTAATAATAGTACTTAACGTTAATTAGAAAAAAAATCGTAATACCTGGCGGCTTTTCGCAATTTACAGAAGAAAATATATACTTTATAGGGTCGAAGATGCTTCCTTCTCCCTGTTACATACTATACATTTCAACAAATACAATATCCCGTTTTACTTATTTTTTTAAGTAACGGGTATAATAATGTCTTTACCTCCCGATCTTCTGTAAGTTATCAAATTAACTTTATGTGATTGACTTTCTCGGTGTACGGCATATTCGCTGACACAGTTTAAATACCTTCTGCAAGGGTATAAAAAGCTGCTGTATTTCAGCTCCTTTTTGGGCTGTACAAATAAATCGGAGGCGTCGCGTCAATGTCATAAGGAGGAGAGATTAATAAAGTGCATTAGGAAACGTTTTGAATGCCAAGAGAGGAGGAGAAGAAAGAGGGCTTTGGATATGGGAAATGGGAGGTATCATTAGGCTAATAATGATATTCCAATTTATGCGTCTTTTTGGGCTGGCCAAATTATTCAAAAAGTTAAATGCCAAACGACTTGGCCAACGAGCCAACGATCGGGTGGCTCTCTTTTGGCCAATTGTTGTTGGCCCGATGATCAGTGGACCATTGCCACCAGTTGCATTGATAGCATGTAGTTGCAACCGTGCCCAAAAAAACAATTTATGCAGTTGCTGCCACATGCGGCATGCCACCGACAACTGGCAACTGGCAACTGGCAAGAAAATGCAACAATAAATCTCATTTTATGCGGCGCACAGAGGGAACAGCCCTTTTATAGGTAACGCTAATGTAGCCCAAAATTGAACTTGACATTTGAATGCCCAATTAACCGTGACGTGTGCGCGATCAGCACTCGTCCTCATCCCCATTCTCAACCCCTTTTCTCTTCAACTTCTACTTCTCCTTCTCCATCTCTGCTTCCTTCTCGTGGTCTCATTCTCGTCCTTAGTCCAAAGCTGGACTGAACTGGACTGGACTGGACAGTTGAGGTCAAGTTTTTGGGCATTCCATTGCGAATGCGTTATGCTTTATTGGAGCAGTGTGGGGTCCCCCCAAAGCGGTTGTACACTGGAAAAAAAGATTAAGAGATTCTATAAGTAAATAAATTCCAAATGTTGCAAACAATTCGACAAGTTTAAAAATAATAAAAAAATTAAAATAAAACATATAACATAAAAAAATAATAAAATTAAATAAAAATATAAATAAATGTAATACATACGTAAAACATATAATATAAAATAATAATAAAATTAAACAAATATACAAATAAATGTAATACATTCATAAAAGAATAAAGTAATTTAAAATTTAAGCAATTTATGCAATTTTATATATAGCTTAAGAATTAAAATATGAAAAAGTATAAAATTTATTTAGTGTAACAAGTGTATTAATTACAAATAAATAATTAAATTAAATCGGAGCTTTCATTAAACGAAATATTCTAAGAGCTCAGCAAATATATTGATTAACGGAGCTCCTATAAGAATTATATAAATTAAATAATTAAAACAAAATAGGATATTTTAATGCTGTTTTAGTTTAACAATTATGTATATCCTAAAGATCATGCCAAATTCTGCAATTTTTCACTTACATTTAAGCATGCATTTTTTTCTGTGTACTGTGCAGCCGGACTGTTAACTTCTCCGACTGTTAGCCTGGCTAATTAACCCACTTTCTAAGACCGCGCGACCTTTTTTATCTGCGCCATTCGAATCACAGGTCTGCCATGTGCAAAATTTGCCTGCCATAAAAAAGAAAATGTGGTCAATGGATGCGATTCTCACGCATGCCAAATGTAGTATTCGTTGTTATTGTTGTTGTTGTTGTTATTATTGTTGCTGTTGTTATTATTGTTGCTGTTGTTATTGTGGTTGCTGCTGCAGAGCATGCAAGGCAATTTGGTTAGCTTGGCCTGCCATGATTATAAAATCACGATAAATATTTATACCGCACTTAGATTTATGGTGATTCATATCGCCCCAGCAGAAGTCATCGGCCATTGGGCATCGGCAGCGGGCCATAAACATTTTTATTACCAATAATTGCAAAATTCTCCATGTGCTTCATTTGCGTGCGACATTCGACACTCGACACTCGAGACTCGAGACTTGAATCTCGACAGTCAACAGCCGAAAGCGTTAAACATTAAGTTAGCCGTATAATTTTACTGCCTGTCAAAAATCTTGTCTTTGATTTTTCATCAATCATTCGATATCATCAGATGCGCTTTTTTAATAGGTCTTAAAACATATTTTCTTGGCCTTGAAGCGCAGAATAAGGTTAATAATATTCAATTGTTAAATAAACAAATATTATAAATATTTATATTAATACTCGTAATAATAACAGTAATTGCATTTGTTTTGCCAGCACATTAAATCTAGCATTTAAATTAATAATGGCTCAATTTAATTCACTGATAGTTCAACTTGACTCACAATCATTTCTAATGAAATACCCTTAAGCTTGACATTTTTATTGAATTACTTACAGGTCTATAATTCTTTAAGTTTTGTTTAACTCTGACTTGAGGGAAGAGTTGATAGAGAATTGATATTTAAAGTATAAAGAATACCCATAATTTTCAATATAAACAAATATGTATGCACATAATAATTTTATATTGTGTCAAATTAAAATATTGCTGCATTAGTTTGGATTTGTTTTTAATGAACATTTAGTATAGTTGTTAAGAATTTATTTATGCCTTTTTACTTTTGCTGTACTTTGACTTGAAGGAGAAAAGATATTAAAAATAAACGTTTAATTATTATTATAATTATTCATTTTCAAATAGATTAATAAATAAATAAATTAGCATATATTCAAAGTATCTACATAATTAAATTGCATATTATTTTAAGGCCTATGTAACGTATACTTAATATTGTTGCATTACTTTGAATCGTTTCAAATGCACATTAATTACTATTTTTAAACTATTATTTATGCTTCTGTGAAACATTCAATATGTCGCTGGTATAAATAGATTGTCGATCAATGACACCTCTCAAAATATACGCGTATATTTCGTTTATTTCGGACATGTAATTGGGCGCCATGAATCGAACTCGAAGTCGGAGTCGGAGTCGAAGTCGGAGTCGAAGTCGGAGCCTGTGGCCCTGTCAGTATTGAAAGTGCTGCTAAGTGTTTTGTCTTGTAATTTCCAAATGCAAATTGTTAAATGACAAAATTGATTTAGATTGCAATTTATTGCTATGCAATTGACAGTGCTTCCTTTTGGCCCAGTTTATGCGTGCGTCTGGCCAACAGACTCTCGGCCAAGCATCCTCCTCCAAATGGCAAACAAGTTTTAGCCTTTTTTTTTTATTTTTTTTATTATTTTTTTACGCATGTTGCGTGTGTTTTGCACTTTGCTAAATATGCGAGTGTGTGTGTGTTTGTATGTGTGCGTTTGTGTGCGTGTGTGTGTGGCTTGGCCTTGATCTAGAATTTCGATTTTCCGATGATTTCGTTTACGTTTTCGATTTCGTTTTGAGAGATGAAAAATGCCAGAGACATGTCTCGATTCGTGTGTATTATATGTGTGACATGTGTGTGTGAGTGTGTGTGTATGTGATGGTATGTGTGTGTGATGTGCGGACTTGCGTAATACCGATTCATGTACTAAGTACCGGTTTCAACTGCGGACCAGTTCACAGCTTTGCACTCTTCATGCATCTAAGTATGCAACTCAACTCAACTGAACTGAACTGAACTAAACTGAGCTTAGCTGTAACTATGTGCACTGAGAGAAAAAAATGTATATAACTATTAAATTAAAATTATTTTCTTTAATTTATCAAAATATTTATTTAGTATTTCTATTTAAACTTTCTGTCATTTTAAATACTTTAATATTTTAATTGAATTTCAAAATAAATATATTACTAAAAATATACTATGCTAAAAATATATTTTTAAAGTATATCAAGTATATCTTAATTAATTGCTAATTAATTGACAACAACACTTAACACTTATTTATAAAATTGAAATAATTTATATTTGAGTGTACATTTTTATATACAATTTATAATTTTTAAATTTATTTAATATATCATATTTAACTACAATGATTTCTTAATTAATTGCTAATTAATTGAAAACAACACTTAACACTTAATTATTAAATATAAATAATTTAAATTTGACTGTACATTATTATAAACAATATATATTGTTTTTTCTGCCAGTGTAGATAGAAACTTATGAGTTTTTGCACTTGTAATTTATTGAGAAATTTAATTGAATTCGCTTGCTTACTAACTAACTACTAACTGACTGGTCAACCGGTCGAATACGACTGCAAATGCCAATCGAATAGTCGTAATTTTGCCGACTGATTAGAAATTGAGCAATTGCAAGGTGCATTAGCTATCGAACATTAATTGTAGGCGTGTGTTTCGGTTAACAATTGTCGTTATCCAAATGATTCGTTTAACGCAAAAACAGTTGCCAATGTGAATGAATGACTCGTTGGGAGATAGAAACACTCAACATAATGCAGCTATAAATACATCTGCAAATCGAAACAGTTGAATGATTTCTTGGCAACATCAAAGAACAAAACAATCTCAGTTAAGAATGCGGCGTCATTTTGTTTTGGTCCTGATTTTACTGCTGGTCGGTTTTACTTTTATACAATCGACACGATTCGACGATTGGGACGATCAGGAATTACGTTGGAAATTCATCTACAAAGGTTAATCACAATATTATATTTAACTTTAAATTTACTTCATTTGCTGATTTCATTCTACAGCTGTTTGCCTCAAGAGGCCGCTGTACGGCAAGTGCAAAGGTCATCGCGAAATGTGGTACTTTGACATGTTCAAAATGAAGTGCAGTCAGTTCACCTACTCAAACTGCGGCGGGAATACGAATCGGTTCTTTTCCAAAAACGAATGTGATGAATTCTGCACGTCGAAGTTACAAGATTTTCCAAAACAAAAAATAGTATAACATGCATAATAATAACAGAGATAATTTCTTCGAGTTTCTTTCAGAAAAATCTGAAGATTCTTAAATTAAAGCATCAAATTGAATAAATGTTGAAATTATCGAGAATTTCTTCTGTTAAAAAAAGATTTAAAAAAATTATGGTATAAAAATAAATAAAGAATTGTTTTGTTTTTATTGTTAAGACTTATACATTTTTTAAAATTATAATTCAAGCGATATACTCGTATCAAAAATAGTATAACAAGTATAATAATAAGAAATGAAATAAAAGAAATGATCACATACAAATAAATAATTGTTTTGTTCTTATTGTTGAAACTTAAAATGTTTTTTAAAATTAAAATTCAAGCGATATACTCATATCAAGAGTATCAGCTTTTGTTCCAAACACACTCTTATTTCTATTTAAATTAGAAAAACACATTTCCATTAGCTCCGACTTTTTCCTTTAAAAGAAAGCTGTTGCTAGAAAAATCAAACAGTTCCCATCAAAAGCAAAATGAAAGTGTTCTTAGTTTTATTTACTATTTTAAGCTACACTTTGATCTGTGTTCGCTCGGAAACTGAAGAGAAGAAAACCAAAGAAATGCTTAGAAACCGTAAGTTGTAATGCTGCACACTCTGTTGCTCGACTAAATAGATATCCTGTACTTGCAGGCATATGCAATGCCAAGCCGGAATACGGCATCTGTAAGGGACATCGTCCGTTGTGGTTTTACAATCGCTTTCACGAGCGTTGCGAGATTTTCATTTACTCAAATTGTGGCGGCAATCGTAATAAATTCTTCAGTGAAGAACAATGCGTTAATTTTTGCATTGAAAAAATACGTTCCTGAAAATATATAAAATAAAAAATAGTAATTATGAGCAAATAAGCAAATAATATTTAAAATTTAAATAATGATCTAAATTCAATAAAACTAAATATGCCCATTTATAATATTATAAATTACATTTGAATTTTATTCAAAATGAATCCTTTTAAAAATTTAGAAAAAATATAATTTTTTAGGTTATTTTTTTTATTGTTTTAGTTAATGTTGACTTTTATTTATATTAATGGAAAATTAAAGTTTTTGTTGACGTTATTTTTTTTATTCAAAATAAGAATTTTCATACAGTTTTATTATTTAAAGTCCAAAAAATTATTTACAAATAATCGAAAAGGATTTTAAATTTAAATTATGATTCAAATCAAAAAAAAAACTATGCTCATTTATAATATTAAAAATTACATTTAAATTTTATTCAAAATTAATACTTTTAAAAATTTAGAAAAAATATAATTTTTTAGGTTATTTTTGTTGTTGTTATAGTTAATAATGAATTTTAAAGTTTTTCTTGACGTTTGTTTTCTTATTAAAAATAAAAGTTTTAGTTTAGTTTTATTATTTAAAGAATAAATTTATACAAGTAAATTGAAATATTGTTCATTAATATAATAAGGAAAAATATTAAGAATAGCAATTTTTGGTATTTTTTTTAAAGTAAATTAAGTATATAATTTCCTGAAAATGTTTAAATTTGGTGGATCACGCATTTGGTTAGCTGCTCAACGATATCGCGAATCGCTAGCGTTTCGAAGACTCGCCAGATGCGCGTTTTATTAACGAACAGCGATTTTTTTGGTACAATTTCGAGCAGGCGCACAGCATTAAGCAGAGGGAGAAATCGACTGCTTTGGCACAGCGCAGTTGATACTCGTACGTAATACACATGACTTGCACACTCTCGTTGTCACACTCACTCTAACGCGCACCCACACACACACACACCCACACATGTGTGCAAAGAGCTATTCACATTGACAAGGGCTGGGCAAACATTGCGCTGCTTGCTCGCAATTGTAATAGGCGCGCAGCTTCGACAACTGCTTTGTTTGCTTGGGTTTGTTTGTTTTTGTTGTGCTGCTTGCTGTCGAAATGAAAGCTCAACAAAGTTTAGTTCGTGTCGTGTCGTGTGCGTGTGTGTGTGTGGTATTTGTGTGTCAGCTGCTTGCAAACTGCAAGCTTCCTTTGAATTGGCAAAAGCACAAACATAGCATGAAATGTTGAAATCAAAGAATAAAGTCACGCAATTTCAATTACAAGTAAATGTCTCTTGCTCTTTCTGTGCAATTGGTATGGCAATAGTAATAATATTAATAATAATAATAATAATGAAATTGTGATAAGCTGTGCGCCACAAATTGCACGCTAGCGAGTTGCAAAGAAATAATTTAAACCGTTAAACGCAAGAGGCGGCGGCATCAAGCACACAGACAAGCAGATGAAGAAGAAGAAGAAGGAGAAGGGGGAACAGATGGAGATGACCAGGTGATGCTCAGAGCGCCGTCATCGTCGTCGTCGTCGTCGTCATTCTGGCTGCTCGCATCAAGTTCCCCCTCTCCACTCGCCACTCACCACTCTCTTCATTGCCAGTCGCGTTGCCAACTATTGCGCTATCGTGTATTCGCTTGGCAACATTTGACGCACGCCGCAACTTGTTGCTGGCAACATTAGCGCGTGTGCAAGGGCGTAGGCAGTATATAATGGAGGAGGGAAGGCAGAAGTTTTATTTTATTTTTTTTTTAATATTTTCTTAATAGTTTGTATTAATTTAAATTGTTTCTTAAATAGTTTTTAGAAAACGTTATATAACATAAAGCTACCCCCCCCTTTTTAGACCTCACTACGCCCTTGCGCGTATGTGCGTGTGTGTCCACAGCCAGAGTCAGAGTCCAACTCGAAGTCGAAGTTGGAGTTAGAGTTGGAGTTGGAGTCGGTGTCGAGGCCCGGAGCTGCGCTTTGGTGTCTTGCCAATTAATATTCGTATGATCAAATGCTTAACGCATTTAGCCTTATAAAAAACCAACAAGATGTACGTACAGCAAAAAATAAAAATAAACCGGCTCGCGGTCAATTTGTGTAAATGATCTGCGTTCTGTACTGGAGCTGGAACGTTGGAGCGCTGGAAGTGATGGCAGTGAGGCCTGTGGGAAAGTGCGGCATAATTGACACGAGGCGTTTAACTTTAGAGATAGACAGAGACAGCGACAGAGATAGCGACAGAGATGGAGATGGAGTGAGAGAGATGAGGATAAACAATTGCTGGGTTCATTAAATTACAAACAACTCGTATTTATTTATGCATTTATTTTGTAATAGTAATCGTTTTTGTTTTTTTAGGGTTGTCTGTTTGTTTGTTCTTCTTAGTTGTACATCTGTATGAGTGTTTTATATGTTTGTATACTTTATTTAAATTGTTTTCATTTATTTACTTAGTCTTTTTTTTTTTAAGTATTTTTGATAAACTTGTTTATGCAATTTGACAAAGACAAATCAGGTTTACAGGTTTTCATTTAGGTTTTATTTTTATTTATTTTTCGGTAAACATGTTTATTTTATTATATCTTTTGCTATTTTGTTGTTGTTGTTTTTTTTTAATGTTCGATTTTGCTATATATTTATTTATGCATAGTTTTGCTATTAAATTTCATTAGTTATGCGCTAGCCTGTTGAATATGTTTGTTTGTATTTATATATTTTTCGCGATTTGCATAACAAACTTACAGAAAATGCACAATTATTTTAAGATTTCATATCATCATCATTTTCATCTTTTTCTTCTTATGTATAGGTACTTCTTATGAACATTGTTGTACCATAAAGCAGGCTAACATTTAAAGCATTGCACACACTGAGAGAAAACTTGTAGAAATTCCATGTTAAATAATAAAGTTAAATATAAAAAAAAAACAAATGACAAACAACAACAAGGCTTTGCCTCAAATCAATTTTAAATTATAAACAAATTATGTTTTTCCCAATAACAATTAAAGGACTAGTTAAAAAACATTTTTCAAAAATTTCTAAACAATATTGAAAATGCTTCAATTAATTATTATCAATTGATAAATTAATTATAGTTTATTTTGTAAGCAGATTTTGCTTATAACTTTTGTTCTTTTTGCGTTGCATTCAATTTGATTAGAGTTAAGCATTCGTTATGTTTAATATTTAGTTTTAGATTTGTTAAATATGTTTGATTTATTAAAATTATGTAACAACACGCACTGTTCCGTTGAATAAACATTGTATTACTCAGATATTCATGTATATATAGTCGCTTGTATATAGCCAATTTGTAATATATAGATATATATTTATTTGATATATCGATATGAATTTTCATTGCTTTCCTCAGCAAACTTTCCGTTTCGAATTCGAGCTTTTAACATCAATAAAATTGTTAATATGCCAATATGTCAATATGTTAATAAATTTATCTTTTCAATTTATGTGTTTTTGCTTTTTAGTTTGGATATAAATAGCTAAAATTGTCTAAAACATTGTTACACACAAGTAATATTAGGTTTAATTAAATGCAATTGCAAAGAGTTTTTTTTCGATTTGTTCTTATGTTTGTTTTATAAATGCATTATTTACGTTTCAAAAGATGTTTCGATTGATTGATGAATGATTCTGGGAAGTTCAAAGCTTATTTCTCATTTTCATTCTGAGTGCATTTCATTAAAAAATTGTGCCTTTTGTTTAAAAAAGTCTTTTTGTTCATTTAAAATTAAAAAACACACTGTATAAAAGTCAAATGCGCTAGGACTAGGATCAAGGAATCATCTGGGATCTGGGGATCTGGGTATACATCCATCTCCGACTAGAGCTTGAAGAGCGCCCCGTAGTTGGTCAAGCAAAATAGTTTGGTGCAGAGACTGCGACTCCGACTGTGGCTCCGGCTCTGATTCGATCTGATGGCCATTGTTTGATTCTGTTTCTCATTCTGTTTCTGCTTCTGTTTCTGGGCCTGGGCGGTGGCCAGCTCCTGGCTCTATTTGCTGCCACCGCCGCAGAATTCACCCTGGAGCATCCCATTGTCGAGCAGCGACGCCGGCGTCGTGGCAATTCCGTCTCGGAGTGCCAGCTGATAGGCCACCTCAAAGGCCTGGCCCAGAGTCAGGATTATCTCACTAGCCAAGTCCTGGAAAGAGGAGTGAAATTAGACTTAGCAGACATTATCATGCTGATCCACTTACTGTGCTGGGCACGAGGAACACATGGCAGTAGTGCATGTCCAGCTCCTTGGTGATATAGGCAAAGTGTCGCAGATCCTCGGAGTCCTGGCAAGCACAGTTTATATTTTGTATCTCGTGCTCGCAGATGATGCGCTGCAAATAAATACAATGAATAGAGGTTATTTATTAAGCGGCAACTAACAACAATTTGATTAAAAATTATTAGAAATAAAATTAGAAAGTCTCAATTAAATTACCAATTACAATTTATAACTGAATGGATAAAAATCTAATGATATTTAAAATCAAATTGTGTATTCAAAAAAATAGTATTATGTGAAAATATAATGTTAAAAAAATTCTATAAAGAAATTATTATAACAAATACTTAGAATTAAAAATAATATTAAAATTAAATAACTTCTTCTCAATATAATCATCCTCAAATTAAATTTATAACTGACTTGACTTTTTATTGATCCCCAAAATAACAAAATTGTTTACTATTTAAACAGGGACCGTAATCATTATAAGTTATATTATAAAAATTACATTATAATGATTATATTTTAATTTTTTTTCTTAATGATGATCATTATTTTTGAGTAATATCATAAAACTCAAAAATAATCATTATGAATGAGTTTTATTTTTTTCGCTTAAAATAAAACTCAAAAGTAATTTACGGCTTCTGTGTTAAGATTTTTACCAATATTACTTTTTATCCCTATAGAGGGACACCATATCTACCTCCCAGCATAATTTATCGGAGTACGGTAACCCCATCAAACTTGTCTGATTTTTTTATTTAAAAAAAAAAAAATAAATAATCATTATTTGGAGTCCCTGATTTTAAATGATTTATTTGTTGGTTTACTAATTTAATGTAATATCACAAATATCGTAAAAATAAAAAGGTTATCTTGGTGGTTTTGTGGTGGACCTACCTTGCTTGCCACATCGATGAACTCCACGCCGCGATGACATATGGCCAGGGTGAGTGGTGCCCCTTGTTTGGCAATCTCCTCCTGCCGCTCGCCGGAGGACGCTTTCAGCTTTTGTATGGACTTCTTGGTGGACTCTGTGCCACGTAGTTCTTTCACAACCGTTGAGCCGAGGTACTGTTAAAGCGGGGATTATGTTAAATACATCTGGTTTGGAGTTCTCAGTTGATAGACTCACCTGAACCTCGTATTTGATGTGCCCATTGAGCAGAGTTTGCGCCGTGTGGCGCCACTGGGTGGTGCGCATGTTGGCCGGCAAGCCCAACAGCAGCTCCGAAGGTGCACGGATTTGCAGTGGGGCAGCTGCCGCTTTTTGTGCCGCCACTGTGGGTGGTTGGGGTGCAGGGCTGCGAGAAAAAAATATTTAATATTTTTTAACTCTTTAAGAATATGAATCTCAAATAAGAAAGTTACACATCATGTTAAGGTAATATACAATTTATGTTCGTAAATTACAAAGCTGGGATCGCAAATTAAAGTTAGAAGTTAAAAAAACAAGCAATCAAGAATGAGAAAATTCTTTTATAATTTGTTTCATGTTAAAGCGAAAGAAAAACTCATGTATTCAGGCCTGTTCCAAATTTCACTTTCGATAAGATTTGTCGGAATTGAATTTCTTTAACCTGCTCTAATACCATTTCCGCGATATTCAGCGAATTGATATCACTTTGAATTAATGAGTTTAAGACCGATAAACGATAATTTTCAAACACTTAGTCTAAATTCAAAGTGAATAAATGCCTATCATTAAATGCTAAAAAGTAAAAAGTGAAATCCAGAACAGGCCTGATTATGTTTGTATAATAAAAATTAAAAAAAAACTAGATTTAAATTCTTAAATTTTTCAAATATTAGTCTTATTTTCGACTTTTAATTAAATAACCAAATTAAACTCTTATTTTTTTAATATATTTAGCTTATGATTATATAAAATTGAAAATAAAAATTGTATGCCAAAATATTTTTGAATGCCCAATTAATTTTTATAATAAAAATAATATAAAGCTTAAAAAATTCAAGAGTTTTGTATGTTATTTTAAATGATAAATAAAAATATATTTATAATTCATATCAAATTCTTTCGATTTACCCACCGATTTTTGCGATAGCCTGTGATGGAGTTGCGATGGGGCAAAGCGTTTGTGGTTGTCTGTGGTGCTTGGTGGTTGCTGGAACCCGTTGCATTGGTTGTTCCAGCTGTGTTTGTTGTTGTTGTTGCAGCTGCCGTTGTTTCCTTGTTGCCATTCGTTGTCATTTTGTTGGTTTCGTTGTTCTCGGCCAGCGGCGTCTTCTGCGACTTGGACTCTCGCATCTGTCGGATGTAGGCCAGGGATTGCAGGATGCGTCTGCGGTGGCCCAGCTTATTGATCTCCAGCACAGTCTGCAGTTCCACGTCCCAAACACCGCAGACACTCTCAATGGTATTATACAGATGCTTGCTGCAATTTAAATATGCTAAAGAATTTCTTTGAATATCTTTTTTTCATTACTCACTTGAAGAACTCCAGATACTCGGGCAGGGAAATGCTGTGCAGCCACTGCTGGAGGCTGGCCACGCCCTGTTGCTTGTTCTCCTGCTGCGTCTTGAACGGCACCTGTGGCAGGAACTCCGCTGCAGGTAGAGTCTCCACGAAGCGCAGCAGTTTGGCGGCATCGCGTTCTGGAATGTGCAGCAGGGGAATGTCCGGCTCCTCGAAGACATTGCGCTGAAATTGAATAAGTGGCATGTATATTTTATATTATTACAATTGAAGAAAACTTAAAATTAATCACGATTGAAACTTAAGTTGCTTTAAAATGTTATGAAGCTCGTAAGATAATACAAAATAAAGTTATACAACTTGTATATTCTACCAGGGATTAAAGACCCTAACCTTTAACCGGTAAAAACCGATTGAAATTTAAAACCGTAACTGAAACCTTAAAAACCGAAACTCTGTGAACCAAAATAAACGTTTAGTAACCGTTTAATTTATAAGGGTTAACTTCGCTTTTTTATACATCCAAAAAAAAAAATTATTTTTAATTTTTAATTTTGATTATTGATTTTAATATTCTTATGTTTAGTTTTGAATTTTTATTTGTGATATTTATGATCAAATTTTCATAGCACTGAATAAGCACAAATATATTAAATTTGTTAAATGAAATATTTAAATTGTTAAAATGTAACTATACTACATCAAACTAAAGAATATGTGAAATAAATTTGTGAATGAAACATTAAGAAAGTAATGACATTTTTATTATTATTATTATGTTATTATTAATGCAAAGAAATTTTTTTTTGTTAACCGAAACCATACCGGTTTTTTAAAACCGAAACATACAAAAACTGGTTCACCGTTACGAAACCTTCATTCAAAGATTTTGCGTAACCGATAACCGAAAACTTAAATGCGAACATAAGCGAAACCGTAACTGAAACCGATATTCGTTTCGGTTTTGATCCCTGTTCTCTACAAATATTCTACAAATAATTTTAAACTTAATTGATTTTCACTTTTTTTTCTTATTCAAAAATAATGCTATTATTTCTAAATTATTAAATAAATTAAGGAAATGATTAAGAATATAATTAATTGAAAATTAGCTTTAGGTACATAAACTAGCAGTATTTTTTATTTTAAAATCTTCAAAGAATATAAATAGAGGTATTTAGTTTTTTTTTAAATTATTTTTAATAACATTAATATTGTTTAACCGAACCATTTAAAAAAATATATATATTTAATTAAATGACAAACATTTTGATTTTTTTCTGTATTAATCGACGCTCAATTTTCTTTTTGATTAACAAAAAAAACATGTAAGTTAAATAAAAAATGTTTTAATTTGTAATGTAGTCGGCGAGCAAAGTGAGCAGACGGCGTAGCCCCCTATTAATAATTAAATCTCCATTCCCCTTTGCACTTACCATGAACTTGTAGTTGTCGTAGCCGTTCTCAAAGAGAATCCTCTCCAGATGCAGCAGCCCGGCGTTGCGCAGTCTCACGGCCAACTCGCGGCGCTCGGGCAGCACCTCGAGATCCTCAAAGTCCAGCTCAATGTCGTGGGTGGGGGTGATGTTGGTGTTGAGGATGCCGCTGCCGAAGTTCTCAATGATCTCGGAGATCTTTTTGCGTGCCTCCTCCGCATTAAAGGGACTCAGCAGCTTAAGGGAACTGCGAGCGATGGATTGGCCACTGATTGGGGATTTCGCTGGCGATTTCGCCGGTGATTTCGCTGGTGATCTGGCTGCGGACTTCACCGGTGACTTGTCTGTCTTTCGAGAACCATTCTCGGTCTCAGCATTGCCATTTGTCTCCAGCTTGATCTCTGCACTGTGTTGCGACGGCGTCGTCGGTGGCTTCACGAATTTCCTCTCGGGCACCTGAGGCTTTGTGGCAATTGGCGGTCGTGACGCACGTGGCAACTGCTGAGCTTGCTCCTGCTGGATCTGTTCCTGTCGCCTCGGCTCCTTGTGCTGTGTGGACCCCTTGAGGAGACCGGCAAAGGGCACATCGCTGACAAACTCCTCCACATAGTCCGTTGACAGCGAGAGACTGTGATCCGAGCACGAGATGCTGGAGCTCAATGAACCCGACGAAGGTGCCGGGCAACGTGGCACCACCGTCACCGTATCATCGTAGTCGTAGCCCGGAGTTCCCAGCGTGGGCAGCAGCTTCGATGGCGACGATCCCGTCTCGATCATCAGCTGCTGCGCCGCCTGCAACTGGAGCAGAGCCGAGCGACGCTTGTACTCCTGGCTGAGCGGACGAATCCGCTCGTGGATGGTGCGCTCGGCCTGGCTGGAACTGGGCGGCGGATGATCCGGAGTCGGTGGTTGCTTGTAGTGCGTTGGGCTGCTCGGAATTTGCTGCTTGGGATCACAGTTCTGTTCACCGCCATCCGACTTCTCAGGCACGTTCAGGGAACTTTAAGAGAGAGAGAGCGGATTGAAAAGGAGAATCAGAGTAACATCTTGAATGGACTCACCAGCTATTGCGATTGCGCTTCAGTTTTCGATTGGGATTGTAGGACTTGAGTGTGGCACTCTCGCAGGACTTGAGCAGCTCCTTGGACAACTTGGTGGATGCACTGCGCTGCGCTGGAATGGGTCGCTTCATCGAGTTGGTGGCATTATGCGAACCAGCAGCCGGTGAATCTCCGCCTGAATTGGGCACACTCGTCTCGCTGTTCAACTCCGAGCTGCTGCACTGACGATCCAGCATGTCATCTGAGGACGGAAATTGATATAAATATTAATTATTTATTAAATAATTATTATTTTCGTAAAAATAAATAATTTCGTTTTTAACGTGAGTTTAACTTGATTTCTTAAACGCAAACATTTTCTTAGACATATCAAACGAAGCGTTTGAAAAAATTGAGTTAGATTTTAAAAAAAGCTAATTTATATGCATTTAAAATATGGGCATTTCCAGAAAAAGGTCCACCTTGCCAAAAAACGTAAAATTGATTAAAAACTCTCATCTTGTGAAATTTTCTTCCAAAAATGTATTCAAGTTATTTATTTTATCAATATACGCTAGAAAAAATTCAATAGGATGAACATATAGATTCTACATTGGAATAAATTTACTTTTTCCATATTTTTGCCTATTTTCTTAAAAATTGATTTTCAAAATGGACCGTTTGTATTTTAACGATTACACTAAGTCAGGGAATAAGATTGTAACATGAACCATTTTAATATATAGAAATATATTGAAAGTTTAATTTAAGACAAGTTCTAAGAGCTATATATCGGAATATAGAATAAAATTTGATGAACAAACTCTTGGAAAAACTAGGTGGAAATCTTGACACGTTCGCGATGTCACGTTACAAATTACTAAGAAAACTTGTAAAATACATAAAACGGTAGTTACATATCAAAATTATTTCTAAAATGGAATACTACATTATTTTATTATGGTTTAAGAGTATTTTCATCCAAATTACTCGCCACATTTCGCAGACTTTCGCATTTGTCAAGATGAAGTCAAACATGACTTCCATTTTTCGTCGCGTTCGCGATGCATTGTTTTCTATAAATAATTAAAAAACGACAAGTCTTCAAAGATTGTCTTTTATCATAAAAATAGAGTTGATAAAATGCATTAAACACGTGGGAAAACATTTTTGAAAATGTCAATTTTTGCCATTTTTTTTTTATTTAAAGTCGTACGAATGTCGAGTTCGCGATCCTGGAAATACCCATATGCAATTTACAATATAAAGGTGACTATTCTTAATTTAAAAAAAAAATTGCTTAAGATGTTTTGAAATTTATAAATAATTAATGTACATCAAGAAACAACAGATATTTTCATATGAAACCAATTGATATATGTACATATGTTATGATATTGTTGTGAAGCTTTTACTTAATTTGTTAAGGATAAGTGGGAGAATACCATTTTTTTTAAATATATCTAATAACTTCAAAGTTTTTTATACTAAAGTCTGATTTCAGATGGATCTTTCCTAAAGCAGGAATATGATTTATTACCGTTTTTAACCAAATTTTGTAAGGATATGCAAAACTAATACACAATTTTCGTGATTTTTTAAGATATTTCAAGAAAAAAACAAATTATGCACACTAAAGTTGTATATATTTAAAAGAATGTGTCTTCAGATTTTACTCGAATTTTGTCTGGACGTATACAATTTTAATTAATATTATTGAGGGACATATCTTAGGAAAGGAAAGAAGAATTTCTTGCTAAAGCTGGATATTGAACTGATTGTTTCTATGTCATACGATCTACATACAGTCAGATATATAGAAAATAGTAATACCGTCTTCTAATGCATATAATAATAAAAGGGCAGATCATGTTTTTTAACTCACTGCTGGAACTGAGATTCATGCCTCCGGCAACGGCGGCCACGGATCTCGTGCTCTGCCTGGCGCTGGCGTAGAGTCGATCGCTGCGTTGTCTCTCCCGCAGTTGAGTCTCGTCGAAGCTCATGCCGCCGACGCTGCCGTGACTCTGGTGCGAGTAGGGACTGTCGGTGGGCGGGGGACGTCGCCGCAGCTGCTGACCTTGACCTTGAGCCTGACCTTGGCCCTGACTCGATGGCGAGCTGTAGCTGAATTGCTGTCCTGGTCCCGCGTGCGTCGGCGAGACGGAGAGATTGCGACGTGGCGGCTTCTTTGGCGGCCCACTGGGCGCAAACGTGCTCATCTGCAGGGGCTGCGTGCCGCCTCCGCCTCCGGTGGAGCAGCGGGAACGGGGCGAGACGGAGGCCGGCTCAAAGCTGCTCAGCGAGGACGAGGGACTCACGCTATAGCCACCTCCCATGTCGCTAAGGGAAAGGAAAATCAAAACAACAAATTTAGTCGAGTTATAAAAATCAAATCTTTTAAAAAATAATACAACATAATATAAAATAAAACAATTAGTTTAATAGTGAAGTTAATTTAATATTCATAAAGTAATTCCAAAAAATATCCAATATATTAAATTTTTTTCTGGTGTCCTAAACTCACTTTTGTATGTGCAACGGCGAATGTGCATTGAGGTCCTGATAGAATCTGTCCTCCGGCTGCAGTGCCGAGTCCAGGGACTTGCCTCCATTGTAGTGTCCGCCGTTGCCCGCGCTGAGTCGCTGTTTGCTGTAGCCCGACTGTTGCATGGAGTGCGAGTGGTTCAGCAAGTGGTTGTTCGAGTTGAAGTGATAGTGGTTGTAGTTGTTGTGCGGCTGCGATTGGGGCTGGTGGTTGCCCTGACCACGCCCCGAAGCTGAGTGCTGCCGGTAGATGACCTCGTCCACCTCATCAGTCTCCATTTGGTGACGGAAATCTTTAGTAAGATAAATGGTAAGTATGATATTTAATTATTATTACTTGCCAACTTTAACAACCTATTTAGTTTATTGCGTATACGTAATGCTTATCATATTAAAATATAATCACAATATATTTGCTAGGAAGTTGAACTATTGAAATCATCGAAATCATCATAAGTATGACATAATTGGAATGTTTAATATAATGCTTTGTCTTTCTTCACATAAGAAAACGTAGTTGTTCTCATCGTAATCAATATTGCGTATACGTTATTTATATATATTTATATGTACGTCAGAATCCATTTCAAATTAATAAATGAAACAACTGATATAAAATATATATTGATTTTATTTCTCGTCTTATATAAATATTGTTAATGCTGTTGTAGATTACGCATACGCACTGTGAGTCACTTAAGAAATGAATCGCTTTGTAAATTGTTATCAAAGCAGGCCGCTTTTAAAAGTATATGTATAAAATAAATGTTGCTTCGAATCATCTCCTCCTTTCTTTATAAGAGCTTAAATAAATTACGTATACGTAATAAGAAAATTACTTGCCTTTATTACTAATATGAAAATAATAATTGCATCCAAAGATTAAGAATCTGTCAATTTAGTTGTGGAATCTGTGCACAGATTTCTTTCCCTATTCTTGTCATAATAAAATCCTTTCATAAAATACGTATACGTAATCTTAATTGCTTCAAAATTTAATTAATAATAGAAAAAGTTGAACTACATAATTAAATTCTCTAAAAATTATAATCTTATTTATTGCTTTGCTTAATATTCGTTAAATTACGTATACGTACTGTTAATCACGGCAATAATGTGCTTGGTCACATGGGGTGGAAATTCGCGTAGTATATCCAAGGCGATGCGTCCCTCGTTATCCGTGGCCGACAGATCGATGCCAGCCCGGAGCAGAGTCCGCACCACATTCTCCTTGCCGCAGAGAGCCGCCTCATGGAGCGCTGTGCCCGAGGGCGTCAATAGGTTCACCGAGACGCCGGCGGCGAGGAGGACATCCACCACATTCTTGTGGCCATTGCGACTCGCCAGGTGCAGACAGGTGTGGGGAAAGATGTGGCGCGAGGGCGACGACGGGGATGAGGGCGAGGGAGCTGCACTTTCCACGGCCGCCGTGCTGAGATGTGAGATGAGTTCGGGATGCGCGCGGATGAGCATCTGCACTGCCTGGAGGCGACCATACTGGGCAGCCAGATCCAGAGGCGTCTCTCCGCGGGAGTTGCGCATATTCGGATCCGCGTCGTGGGACAGGAGCAGCGCCAGGGCGCCAGTGTGTCCATGCTGGGCGGCACAGTGCAGCGGCGTCTCCTGCTCGATGGTCTGCAGATTGGCGCTGGCCGGACGATAAGGCTGCGTCAGCAGCAGCCGCACAATGTCCGTCTCCCCGGCCCAGGCGGCCAGATGCAACGGCGACGATCCCCGCGAGTCGGGCAGATTCGTGGATGCCTCGTGGGCGAGCAGCAGCCTCACGATGTCCTCGTGGCCATTGAGACAGGCGTGGTGCAGGGCCGAGTAGCCGCCGCTGTCCTGGACATTGACCCCCGTGCGCCGCAGACTCGCCAAGGGCCCCGCCCTCTTGCCCTTCTGCGAGAGCACCTTCTCGATGTGACTGATGTTCCCGTTGCGCGCCGCCTCCAGAAACTCCTGATCCTTGCCCATATTGATTGTGCGTTTCTGCAAGTAATTTAATTGGGGATAATAATTTAAAGCGTTTTAAAGTCTCAGATATTGAATTTTGTGATGTTGGAAATTAATGGAATTAAGGGATTGCAAAAATTTTAATTTGGTATAATTATTTAAAAGCATTATAACATAAAATTCAAGTTGTTTGTTTTAAAAAATGTTATTACGCTTTGAAAGAAATATTAAAATAAGACATAAAGTAAGATTTCCAAATGCATATTGCAATTTTATTATAATTTCCGATTATAATTCTGAAAATAATCATTTAAATAATGACAATTAATTTATATTTCGAATTCATATATTTACAGATGCAATAAAAGTTTTAATTAAAAGATATAATATAATTTCTTAATGCATACAAATAACTCTTTCTATTTATCTATAAATCATATACATAATTGAAAATAAACTTAAATTAATTTTTTTGATAAAATTCAATATATAATTTTCAGCTCTTAATATTTTGTGTTTTTATAATTAAAAGCATTACAGTCCTTAATGGAATCTCAACATAATTTTAATGGCTTTCAAGAATCGACAGCCCCTTCAGTTGGCTGAGAGTGATGAATAGATTTTCTCAAAACGAATTATGACTGCGAAAAGTGCTTCATTAAAACGCCGTTGGCTTTGTGGCTTTTAGCCCGGGTCGCCTTTTAGCTCTAATGACTTCTCTGTGACACCCCCACACTGTCAATCCCACACACACACACACACACACCAACACCCACGTACAATCCATGTCTAAGGGCACAAAAATAAAAATTGCACAATAAGACACCCGACCAGGCCTAAAGGGTCCTGTGGGAGGAGCGAAGGAGTGGAGTGGAGTGGAGGGGAGTGGAGTGAAGGCTGAAGCGCCTCTGAGTCTGCCAGCTTCATTGCTGATGAAGTGCTTTTTATGTGCTGAAATATCTTTTAAGTATCTTTGGCGCCTACAATGGGACAAAATGGGCGATTTTAATTTAGTAGAGGGTAGATTTTCTACGCGAAAGGGATTAAAATATGCATTTGTCAACTGATTTGTAAATTGGAACACATTGAGAACTTTTTTCTACTTAAATTGATATGCCATAATAAAAAAAAAGAAGACAATTGGGAAATTCCTCATCATTAAATAGACTATAAATTGTTTACGTAGGCGTAAGTTGTGAGTAACAGAAATTTAATTCTGATTTTCGACATTGAAAAATTACGTTTCAGGCAAAGAAGTTAATTTGTTTAAATTTATGTAAAATAAGAGCCGAGTAAGGAATTCATTTTGAACAGTAAAAATATTATTAAATTCCATATAATTTCAAAAACTAACTAACTAACTAAAATAATTTGTATAAGAATTAAATATAATTTGTATATTTTGCATTTTATCAAATGTTGTTTTAATTTTGTCCATTGTACCGTTTAGCGGCGTGTCTCATTTGATATCCCTCAATGGAGGCCAGAAACTGAAAGCATGCTGTCTGTCAGTCTGTGAGTTTGTCAATCTGTCAGTTTGTCCATCTGCCTGTCTTTCTGCCCGTTTGTCACTTTGGCTTCAATGAGATAAATACAAGACTGCAACAGATAATCACCTGCTTACACACGCGCTTCTACTCACGTGCACACTTAAACAACATCACATATATACAAACACACACACACACTCACCACCACACACACATACATACGCTCACACACATGCGTAGTGTTATTATGCTACTATAGAATTCAACAAAAGGTAGGTTAGGCACGTCCTTACGCCAAAACTGAGAGAATGAGAAAGTTTCAGAGAAACGAGAGAGAGAGAGAGAGAGTTGTTGTGAGCGACTCCAGGGCGGGAGAGAGAGCAACTGTGAGTCTGACTGTGACTGTGACTATGACTTGTGTCCTGCCGCGCCCACCATCCACCAGGAGCTGACTTCACTCCTTCCGCCTTCCACCTTTCCTTCCCCTTTCCTCCATGATTCCTTGCTCCCTTCGCTGCTACTCTGCCAACAACGCCAACTGTGACATTTTTTGCATGCAAAATTCAGAGGCGTGTTTTCCTGGAGTGTTGGGTGGTAGAGGGAGAGTAGAGGGGTTGGAGGGTAACCGTTTGTCTAGGCAAAGAAATCCAAATACAAAAGCCACGGAAATTGAGGCACATTATAAACGAATTGAAGCGACAACAGCAACGAAAAAAAAATTGTCAATTGGCTTCACGCTTATGAATTC
Organism: Drosophila suboccidentalis; assembly: GCA_037043435.1. Classification (NCBI taxonomy): domain Eukaryota; kingdom Metazoa; phylum Arthropoda; class Insecta; order Diptera; family Drosophilidae; genus Drosophila; species Drosophila suboccidentalis. The sequence continues at coordinate 24,434 of JBAMBK010000908.1, forward strand.
ATAGTGTCCAACATAATTGGGTCAAAGGATATTGACCCGTTTATAATGCACAGAAGTGGGCGAGAGGGGGCTGGAGAGGCTGTAAGCTGGCAAATAGCCAGACGAAGCTGGTGTACGGAAAAAACTGTCGCTTCAATTTCCCCAGACGACAGTTAGTCTGGGAGGCATTTCCTCAGTCCAATTTGTGAAACGGGCAGCCGGAAAAATGTTGATGAAAATTGCGTTTGTGAAAAAAGGCAATTTGATAGTTCGTTTGTTGTTCGCAGTGCATCTAAAAGGCGTGTACTTCCATATACACACACACACACAGATATACACACACACTTATATACACTCTCACACACACACACACACAGCTATTTCACAGATACATTTTCATTTTTAGTTGTAGAATTTGTTACCTTATAGGCTTAGTTTATTTATTTAGATATATGTATATATCTATTTTGCTATGCGTGTTAGTTTTCACTTCCGTTCGTTAACGAATTCACGTCTTCGCTTTTTTTGTAATTTAATAAATTTCATTTCTCGTCTCCAGCACATTTCCATTTACGAAATGAATTTGCTACGCCCGCGTTTAACCGACGACGACGACGACGACCGACGACGATTTTGAACTACGTTGTTGACGCTGCTGCCTCTGACTCTGACTGTCAGTCGAGTCCGTCTGTCTGGGTTCAGTTCAGAGTTCCACAAGAAATTCTGTTACATATTTCACACACACACATACACTCAGTTCGCTCTCTCCGTGCTCCGTGCTCCGTTCTCCGTGTCTCCATGCGCCGTGCACTTTGTCTCTTGTGCAATGCACGCGTAGTACTCGAGTATCTAGTATCTCTATCTGTATCTGTATCTGTATCTGCTGCGAGATGCCCGGCCAATGAAAGTTGTAGATACAAATACAATACAATACAATAAGTTTCGGCTACGCTTTGACTTTGTCTTTTGCTGTTGCTTTTGCTTTAACTTTTGCTCAGCGCTTTCACTTGATTGTTTTGCTTCCGACTGTCTCCACAGTCGCCTCATGCGGGCCAAAGAGAGAAGAGAGAAAAGGGGAGTGGGGAGAGAGAGACCAGAGCAGAGAATAGATGTTTCATTTGTGTTTATTTACGCGATAGTAGGCTTTTGTTTACGTATTTTGTTGTGCAAAACTGACACTCTCTCAGTTAAATACTGAGAGAGAGAGTCGGAGAGAGAGAGAGAGAGAGAGAGAGACAAAGAGGACAACGAGTGTTGTACAAAAATAGCAACAACTTTTCACTTAGTTGTCATCATGGATAAAGAATGTGGCAAAAGGGAACGCCTTAGTTGCCACACAACTGCATAAGCATTCCAAAGATACAAATGTATCTATAGCTGATCTCTTCGGCAGGCGCCAAGCAATATATATATTGTATATATATAAAGTTCTGTGTTGTATCAATGCAAATAAGTGAAAGCTATTTATTTATAGACTCTTGGTATATAGATTCCTTTTATGAGTTTAATTAAAATAATACAATATAATACAATTGTTATAAAATCTAAAAATATATTTTAAACAGACCTTTTGTAAATGTTGCTTAAACTTAATGTGCGTTTAATGTGTAGAAATATATATACTAATTTAATATTATCAAATTAAATTAAAAAATCTTAAATACATTTTTGAATGGGTATATTATGAAATACATGGTAATATAAATTAAAATATGATTAGATAAGAAAAATTGTATTACATTATGAATAATATAAAGTTTTATAGCAAATTTATCAGCATAAGCTAAAATTAATTTAATTAATTGAAAAAAAAATCATTTATAATTAATCTATTTATTTTTATTTATTTAATCACATATTTAGTAATTTCACAAGAAATTAAGTGTTTTGCAATCAATTTTTTTTGTTGACACATAGATTAGTACTACAAGTTCTCTCTGGCATTGCAGGGTATATTTAGCTATGCACATCTCTCCAATTAATACTTAACTATTGTTATTTGTTGTTCAATCTGTGCTTCATTGTTGAGCGTTGAGTGTTAAGCTCACACACAACAAGCTTATCAATGCGCACGCGCTCTCACCCGCACTCTCAGTAATCAAACACACACTCTCCCACTCTTTCTCTCTCTGCATTCGTGTTCTCTCTCATTATGCATGCGCCCTCTCTCTCTCTCTCTGTGAAGTGAGCACAAAGCTTTCTTATCAACTTTGACGCTAGGGCATAAAGCTTTTGGTTGGGCTGTGTGCAGCTTTTATGAAACAGCTGTTTTGATAAGAGACACCATTTAACCCTTAGGTGGCCCAACATTTAAAGTTGTCACGGTTGTTGTTGTTGTAGTTGCAGTTGTTGTTGTTGTGTAATGTACATGAATAATGGTTTGGTTGACTGGCAACGTGAGTCACTTGTAGCGCTGTTTGACCAACGCCGCTGTGGGCGGACACATGCAGCTTTGTTGTGGCATGCAACACAAACACAATAGAAAGAGAGAGAGATAAAGGGTTAGAGGGGATTAGGCATAGGAATAGGAATAGCAAAACATAGCGAAACAGACAGACAACTAACACCTACGAGCACTTTTTGGCGACCCACCGCATGGTTTGTTATACTCTGTAGTTAAAGGGTATAGGAGTATAATGACTTTGTGACAACGTATGTAACAGTGAGAAGAAAATACCAATTTCTAAAATCTAAAATAAATTCGTTTAAGATATTTTATTATTAAAATAAGAGAATTATTGAAAAAAAAAAATTAAAACTATAAAACCAAGAAATATATGCTTTTTTTTCTTTATCATAACAATAACTCTAAATACTCAAAAAGTTGTTCAAAAATTAATGTAGTGCTAAAAGATAATAAAAAAAATAAATTTTTATTTACAAAGCAATAGCACTCATTGATAATATTTATTATTATTTATTTTTAACTTATTCTTCATCCATAAATATGAAAAAAGCTAAAAAATTAATTAAATTTGTTTCATTGTATTGAGAAGATTTTTTAAAGATTTTGAAATTATATTTTTGGTCTTCTTTGCGAGCATCTGACTGTCGAGCTCTCTCGACTGTAAAGTTCTGACTTGTTCATTTATTTGAGTGCCACAAATGCCACAAATATGTGTAATTGACTTGAAAATGCGCCAAAGCAAATCAATCCAAGCCCCGAAAACATGGCTAAAAGGCACAGAGCAGAGCCGAGACACAGGCACAGTTAGAGCTCGCAGTTGGCGCTCAAATGTCGACCTCAAGTGCAGCGCGTGAACTCATTCTCATTCTCATTCCTGGCCAAGAGTTGGACTGCAGTGTGATTGATGAATGTTGCATATTTTGGACGCAGCGGGAAGTCACCGCTGGCTGGCTGCCTCCATTGTGTGGCATTAATGAGACATTGGCCATTTGTTTGGCTGACAATGAACTGGACTGCGGGACTGTGGGACGGTAGGACGAGTCGGACAGTTGGCTTTATAAATTGCACGCTTTAAATTGCCAGTTGCACTCAATGACGTTTCAACATTTCAATATGTCCAGTGGTAATTTGCATGCACCACAAATCGTTGTTAACTCGTAAAATTTTATAGAAATTTTCGCGGCAGAGTGCGGCAATTAGAGACGCATTATAGTTGTGTGCAGACTTGAGAATTGAGATTGAGATTGAGATTGGGAAGTGGGATTGTAAGTGGGATTTGGAATGGATTGGGAATTTAATGCCAAGTCAAGAATAGATCCAGCTTAACTTACGTGTAACGCTTGCGATTCTATTTATTACCATAAATAATTGTCAAAGCCAGCAAAGTCAACTGATATACAGTCGTACAGCATTGGCCTGCCCTCGTCGAGTACTCGAGACTCGAATTCTCGTACACTCGGAGAAATAGTCTGCAGTTTTAATATTGATGAATCTAATTTGGTGTATAATTTTGTCGCAGTGCCCATCGCTTAAGAATTCTAAATTAAATATGCAACACTTACTTGACTTTAACATTTTTACCGAATATTAAATTAAACCATATAAAAATCTTTAAGTTTTAGTTGTACAAAATAATACAAAATTATAGAAAACATATTTAATTTGAATACAATTTGATAAACTACCTATGGCATTTTCTAAAGCGTACTTCAATTTAATTATTTTTGCTTTAAGTTTAAATATGTGTTAAAAATTAACGAGAGCTATACTTAAAATAAAACTAATGATCCATAAATCAAACTAAAAATATTGTTTTTCTCTGAGTGTACTCGTACTTATACTCGTATTCATTTCAGTTTACGGCATACTTAAAAGGCTCCAAGCCGACGACGACTTTGACTATGGGCACACCCCTGACGTCATTTCTAAGCTGGGTGCAGCAACAGCAGCAACAACAGCACTGGCAACAACAACACTGACAACAGCACTGACAACAACAACAATAACAACACTGACAACAACAACTTATTGCCCTGCATTGCTCATAATAAAGTCATTAGAATGTGCGATACGAATACCTAAATATTCTTTCTGGCTCATACACCCATAAGTTGGCTTTAACTCACATACAGTTTTGGGGCGTTAATCGTTTAGTTCCGCTGCATTAGCCATGCAACGGGGTTGTTGCTTGTTGTTGTTGTGGTTAATGGGGGTGTGGTGTGTGAGCTCTAAAATCAACTTCCGCACAAAACGAGTCTTTGTTCATAGAGATAAATAATGTATCAAGATAAATAAATATTAATTTTATTACAGTAGATTATTTCGTGATATTTCCTCTTTCTTCAACTTTTTTCTGTTTTTCTTTCTTACTAAACATTTATAGTTTTTTATTCACTCTAATCCTGTTCCTTCAACTCTATTCAGTTCTTTGTTCATTTCTTTGTATTCAACTTTTCTTTCTTTCCATAGAAGCAAACACATTCTTAGATTGTGACATAGTATTTTCTTACCATTTTAATAAAGTTACAGAGTTTTAATATACATACATAGGTAAAAATTGTTAATTTTTAAAACTTTTTTTTAAATTGTTCATTTCATTTACTCTACTTAAAAAGATCTACTTGTTGTATTTAATTAAAATTTACAAGCCATTTTTTAGTATTTCAAAAATTAAAAGAAAACAGATAAAAAAAAAATCTTTACCTGTTAATTTATTGAGATGAATAACTTTACTTTAAGACTTTTTCTTTTTTTCTACTTATTCCTGCTACTTTTTTTTATTTAATTAATCCTAAAATCTTATTTTCCTTTTGTTTCTTTACTCTTCTCTATCAATTTCGCAAATTATTCACATATTCATATCATTATTCGCCTTTTATTAATTTTTGAGTAATTTTTTAAAGTGTTTTCCTCTCTTTTTTATGTATTCTGCGACGTTCTGTATTTTGATTCTTCTTTTTCTATCATCAGCGTTGTTTTCTTCATAATCTGGATAATTTTCTTTTTCATTATCTTCGTTATTTTCTTCATTTGTGTCATCTGGTTCTTCACCTTCTGGATCTTTAATTGATTCTTCACTTTCTTTTGGAGTCTCCTTTTCTTCATCTTTCTCTTCGTCAGTTTTATCAGCTTTCTTTTGAGTTTCTTCTCCGCCGCCCTCTTTAGAGTTGATTTCTTCTTTCTTGTTTTCATCCTCCTTATTTTCTAGCTCTCCACTTGTCTTTTTTTCTGCTTCCCCTTGAGCTTCTTCTGCTTCCCCTTGAGCTTCTTCTACTTCCCCTTGAGCTTCTTCTGCTTCCCCTTGAGCTTCTTCTACTTCCCCTTGAGCTTCTTGTACTTCTCCTTGAGCTTCCTCTTCATCACCCTCTTCTTCTTCTTCAGCATCCTCTTCACCTGACTCATTACCAGCTGTACCTTCAGCATCTTCTTTGTCGTCTTCAACTTCTTCGCTTTCTTTATCCTGGGGTTCGACAGTAGGATGATTTCCGCCTCCTCCGTCCTGCTCTGGTTCTTCCTCATAGTCTTTATAATTGTCTTCCTTCGTTCCTTCCCCTTCCTCCTTGTCCTTTGGCTTAATCATACATTCTGTGGCACATTTGATTAAATCATCGAATCGATTCGGATTCCCTCCGCAGCCTCCATATGTGAACGGACTGCAGATATTGGTGAAGGGATTAAAGCCAAAAACTCGCTGATTGGCATGACATGGCCCTGCATCCACCAAGTACATACACTTAACTACAAAGTATAAGTATTTATTTATCAGTTGAGATTCAAATAAAGTTCTTCTTCCTCCGACTCACGTTCCTTCACAAACGGCTTTCTCTGAAATTCTTTCTCTTGGGAATTTACTCCCATATAGAGATTTAGGAAAATAGCGAACAACGCGATCTTCATAGCTGTAAGGTTAATTGGTAACTGATTTTGAGTTCAGCCCAACTTATATCAAGTTGTGGGCTCTGAACTCACTGCAAATTGAAAAACCTTAACTACTTTATTTTGTATTGGAATTTCACGGAAAGTCTGGCAAATAATTAACAATTTGACGCTTGACAGAAGCTATGACTAAACAAACTATGAAATGTGTAACTACTTATGGTTTTCGGAAGTATTCACAACTTATCTCAATTCTCATTCTCACAGAATGTCGGTCGCGCACTTGTTGTTCTGGAGGAGAATTGATCTTTAATCTATAACTTTTGAAATACAGATAATGCACTGAATCAATCAGGCAGCTGACAGACAGACAACAACTTGCCAACATCTTTTTGCCAGACAAAATGTTGCTAATGATGCACAGTGGGTTCAACTCTAGCAAAAATCATAACTCAACAACTGCCTGATTATGAAATTATTGATTGATTCATGGCCCGAATCGTGATTCACAATAAAATGTTGTCTTTAAGCTTACCTTAACTTTAATCATTACATTCAACTGTTTTAAATTGAAGAAAGTACAAAAATTAGGAATTTAATAAAATTATTTTTCTCGGAACCGAAAACCAAAAATCTAATTTAATTTTGAAACTGTACCAAAATCGAAAAAATAAGCCGAAAGAAAGCTAAAAATTAAATGTTTAAATAGTACAAAACTTTATAATTTTAGGCTAAAAACCTTTCATAAAACTTAAATTTGAGATATTTTATTCAGACCTGTTCCGAATTTCAAACGTTTTCAAAAAGTAAAAATTGAAAAACAGAAAAATCAATTGAAGCAACTCAGCAGCTTTCGATTACGAGAGTTGGTATCGATAACAAAAATTAAAGTGGATTTTAGAACAGCTCGGTATTGTTTTTTATAAAATATTTTATTAATGCTTTTAAAAAACTTCTTTTAAAAAATACTTTAACTGTTTAAACTTGAAGTAGTGATGTTAATCGATTCAAAGGATGTTATACATTAATATAATTTTCAGTTTATAATTTAAGGTATTTATTTTAATGCTTAAAGTGGCATTTATTTTCAAATCCGACGACTCTAAAGCACATGTTTTGAAAACGACAATTATTGTCTAATTTCGGAGTTCGGAAAAGCAATCAACAAATCGTTTTGTGGCAAATCGACTCGTTTTCGGTATTCGGAACAGGCCCGAATATACACGCTACTTAAAAAATAAGTAAAAGGGTATATTCGTTCGCTATCATCCTACTTAAGATCGGCCAACCATAACGGTAGTAATAGCTCATATAAGTTTCAAGTAATGTAAGTGCCTAAAAGCATGCAATAAAAAATATTTTAAATTTATTTAAATAAATAACGGATATCCTATAGCTAGGAGCTCGACTATAGCCTTTCCCACTTGTTTTTAATTTGATTTTAAAACTGTGAGATTCCAGAAACCGTAAAGAGATCAATAAAATAGAAAAGTATTATAGAATGCTCTCTCTTATTAAATAAGGGTATCTGTTGGTCACTCACTCTCTGCAAGTGTAATTAATTTTGGATCAATTTTGAGGTTTCGCGCATGTGGTAACCAGTGTGCACGTGGCTTGCAGTTGTTGGCCCTCATTGTTGGCCCGTCTGGTCTGGTCTGGTCTCGTCATTGTCGCACGACTCACGACGGTGATAAATAATCATCAGTTCGACTGACTGACTAACTGACTGATTGAATGACTGACTGACTGACTGAGTGACTGAGTGAGTGCTGAATACGAGTTGTAGTCAAGTTGGGATATTGAGTTTTGTGTTCGTCTCGTTTCGTCTCTTATGGGTTTCTAATTAAGCTTCGGCAATTGCAGGTTGACTCGTAATTGCAACCAGGCTAACGGCACTTGTTGCTCCTGTCGCAGTTGCAATCGTTGTTGCTGCCACAACACAGTTACTGCCACTTGGCCAAGTCCAAGGCAAGGCAAAAGTCAATACCCAATACCAAAACCAAGCCCAGCAATCGTTATTATTATCGCCATCATTGGCATCGTTTTTGGGCAGTTTCAAAGCAAAAGTCAGAAGTTGGCAACCGATAGCAACAGTTGGCAATGACATTTCAATGCATTTATGATGTTTATCTTGGCCAAACAGGCCATGCAAAGTAAACCCACCCTCTCGCCTCTCTTCTAGGGTATTCTGCACCGATTTCGATAAATTGTGCACGTTTTTGTTTGTTAGGAAAGCAGGGCTTTAATTTTCTTTATCAAAACAACTTCATCATCAGCTGGACGAGTTCTTGCTGATCTATGCTTGATTTAAGTTCTGTTTGGCCTGCTTAATTGGCCCATACACAGGCATAGAGTAAGTAAGTCTTGAATGAGCAAACTATACAAAAGATGCCGCATGCAACAGCTGCCTGCCACAAATAAAAAAGGGGCAAGCCTTAAATTCGACTCATAATTCATTTGTGGCACAACACACAGAGATTTATTTAGGGCTCACTCGATTAGCATACAATTAGATTATATGAGATACTCATAAGTATTCACATGAATATAAATACGAGTACGTTATGTATTCAACAAATATTTTTGGCTTTTTATTTATTTTCTATTATGTAAATGTGTGCCTTAGATTTTAAGGCTTAAGTACGAGTTTAGGCATCGATTTGGCCAAGTCGTTTCCGACCATTTGACAACGTGGCTTGCAGTTTGATATTTTTTTTTGTTTTTTTTGTTTTTGAAAGTTTCTTTTAGTTGCTATAAGCCAAAGTTTACTGCTACACAGTGAGCATGTTGACCGTTAAGTGCCATTAAACAGGCGACGGTTTGGGGCACCAACTGTGTGGCAGTGGCAGTGGCATTGTTGTTGTTGTTGTTGTATCTATTGCAATTGCAGTTGCCGCTTTCTAAGAGCAGAAGAAAATGAAGCAGGTGCGCAATTGTCAATTCTCCTGCTGCCTTGCCAGAGAAATAGAGAGAGAGAGAGACACAACAAAAAACAATGAATAACAAGAAAGAAACATTTCAACTGCAAGCTGAACGACAATGGTATACCCTATAAAATATAATTTGTATTTTAAATATAATACCATTCATCGTACCTATAAGTTATTGTGTTTGTGACAATTACAAATCTGAACATAGTATCAAAATCATTTTAATTAAAGAATGTTACTAATATTATTAAATTCAATATTAAATTAAATTTAAAAATATTGTTATTTGTCATTGAATTTTACAAATATTGTAAATGCAGTAGTATTAGGTAATCTTTTTTTATTTAAAATATATTTTGAACGAATTTTATATTTGTTTTGAGCCTAATTAAACATTATAATAAAGAGCAATATTAATATTATGCCATTAGATTAAATAATGTAATACAAATTATTTCGAAAACTTTATCGTTCATGTAAATTAAGTTATTGTTTGTTAATAAGCGTTTAAGAAATTTCGAAAAGAAAAAAAATAAAAGATATTATAATTAAAATGATTTTAAATATATTCCTTATGCTGTCAATTATGGTAAACTGAAAGCAGTAAATCGTAAAAGTATTATAGCTGCTCACCACTTATATTTTTAAGTATATGAATTTATTTTTATTACTATATGTTAATGTTCATTCTCATAAATTGATAGATTTTCATTTTGCATTCGGCTTAATCTTTTTAATTTTGATCATACTTGATTTATTTGAATTCACCTTACAGTTCATCTGTTGCATGCTCTACATGTTACCCTAGCTAGTTAGAGTATACGCAATCTCTGATTGTTTTCTGCACAGGTTTTTATCAGTCGCATATCGGCTTGACATAGACATAGTAAGTAGCTTTTGTTGCCTGTTGTCAGTGGCTGTTGTTGTTGTTGTTATTGTTGTTGTTGCAGCAACCGGCCAGCCATTGTGACTGTGATTATTATGATTGTCCAGTCAAGCATGGACGATGCCTCTGCCTCTGCCCCTGCCCCATCCCTTGTTGCAGCCTCTGGCCATAATACGACGAGTATCGCATTATGATTTATGGCCTTTTTCCTAGCCAGATTTAGCGGCGGCGCTTGTTCTACCAGCTCTTGTCTATCGATATCTCTCTCTCTCCCTCTTTCCCCTTATTTTCTCTCTCTTTTCGATGGCTGCATATATAAAAGTATATTTCTCTTATATGTTTATTCATGTGCTATGCAATAATAACTATAATTTGCCTGATTTATGATTTGGTTTTGTGACATCAATTTGGCGTGCGATCAGCCACAAAGTTTTTCTTTCAGCTGTGCAACTTGAATTCGTATCTGAATTCGAATGCCAGATTATCTCTGGGACAGACTGTTGTACATGGACTTCTGTAGGCCAATCGATTTCCATGTTAATCTATGTGGCTAGCACATTTTATATGCATCTATCGACTCACTTAATTATAATGTAATCAAGCAGTTTCTTTAAAATAAAAAATATTTGACATGCCATTTGATATTCAATTATATGTGAAGTTTAAAATTATGAAAATTTCAAAGCACAAATTGAAAAAATTATAAAAAAATTAACAGCTTTGATTTCTCTGACTACAATTTTTATTTCAATTACAATTACAATTTTAGAGCTGTGCTTAAAATTTTCCATTAGTGGTATGCTCGAAATTGAGCTGTCAAAATTCATATAGAAAACTTATAGAAAAATAGTTTTTATTCAATGTGAGTTTATCTAACATTTAGAATATACTGATTAGATACTGATTCTAAAGCTTTTTCTACTAATAACATTTACTAATATTTTTATTAAATAAAATAATAAATATTTTTAGTTTCAATTTTATATCTTTAGGTAAAACTCCGCTCTCTAAATTAGTAAATAAAACTCTTCAATAATATGTATAAATAATAATAAAATATAATACTAAAATACGTGGAATTTTCTATGTGCTGATTCCTTCCAACTTAATCTTGAATTCAGAGAGAAAAGCACAACTAAAACAATAAAATGCCATAAAAATATGAATTGTAATTGCGCTGCTCGCTCGATTTGTGGCATGGGAAATTGCAGCTCCAATCAGACAAATCGACAGATCGACAGACAGACAGACAGACAGACAGACAATGCTCGTTAATGTTGTGTCTACGATATAAATTCCATCGATCATAATTTATGTTTGACGCAGATGACGCAGATCTTGGGCATTTGATGGGAGTCGAAGGCAGGAACAAGTCTATTGAGGAACAAGTGTGGTGCCGAGTGGTGCAGAGTGGTGCGGAGTGGTGTCGAGTGGTGCAACTGCCACCGCTGGATGTCACATAAAGTTGGCAAACTAATTTCCGCTGTATGCTAATTAAAAGTGCTAACGGCCTGAATGCCAATGGGCAAATTGCAGCAAGCCAAGCATTGAGGCGAGGGCAAGCAAGAGGGACAGATAGAAATAGAGATGGAGATGGAGATAGAGGGGAGGACTAGAAGTTCTAGGAAGTGCAGCCGGCGGCACATGCTGCGCCTGGTTTGGGCCATGCCCAAGAAAACCAAAGCCAGCGTCTCGTTTCGTTATGGTTTAAATGAGCAATTTAACAAGCAGACAGCAACAGTTGCTGTTGGAGTTGCTGCTGCTGCAGTTGCTGCAGTTGCTGCTGCTGCTGCATGTGGAGTAAGAGATCAAAGATAGAAATCTTGGCAAGAAGCGGCAGACGGTGGCAACACAGACAGAGACAGGGACAGAGACAGGGACAGAGACTGGCAAACGGCGCTGGCGGCTCTGTCGGTTAGGGTTATTGCTTGTTGTTGTCGTCGACTTAATAGCGGCGCTTGCCACAGTTGCTGCCACAGTTGCTGCTGCTGCTGCTGCACTTGAAATTGAATCTGAAGTAAAATCGTGCACATTCTGAGGCGACACCGAGATGCGGAAACGGCAGCACAACAAGCACAGAAGCCGTTAGTTAAACTGCTGCTGCCGTTGCTGTTGTTGCTGCTGTTGCTGTTGCTGCTGTTGCTGCCGGCGACCAGCGTCCAAGTGCAGCTGCATCCCCAAGATCTCAGTTGCTGTTGTTGTTGTTGCCTCGAACCCTGCCCTTGTCGCCTGTCATAAAGGCAGCCTGGTTTCTTTTTTTTTGTTTTGAGGCATATTAATTATTTTTTCGGGCTTTTTGTCGTTGCTGTCGTTGTCGTTGTTGCTGTTAGAGGATGTGTCTTGGACTTGGGCTTGGTCTTAGCCCGCAGCAGCTGCATAAGCCATGGTCAAAACGCCCGCCAGCGATATTTTGGCTGAGATTTGAGCGGTTGCTGCTGCTGCTGCTGTTGTTGTTGCTGTTGGGCTGCCTTTTTGGCCAGTCGAATCGTGGCCTAGAGTATAGAAGCAAAAAAGCACACCAGCAATGAAATTTTTCGTACATGTTATTGTCCATGTTCCAGGTCCAGTGTTGCTGTTGCCCTCTTGTTGTTGTTGTTGTTGTTGCCAGCGACTCATTGCTCTGAGCAACTGGCAACTGGCAACTGGAGCCACCCATGGCGGGTTCAATCGGGTTTCGTTACAGTTTTTATTGGAGGGCAGCTGGGGAAACTACAGAGGGGGCGGAGTTACTGATCGTCTAGTTGTCTTTTAGCGTTTGGCATTTTCAATTTCATGTTTGTGTTGTTGCTGTTGCTGTTGCTGGGTTTCTCTGAAGCACGATAAGCATTTCTTTTGAATTCGTTTTGTTGAGGGCGTGTGCGGCAACAACAACAACAACAACAACAATTGTGACTTTGGCCAATAAGAGAAAAAAAAAACAAAATCACAGTTACATCAAGTTGTTAATTCGTTTCATTTTTGCACCGGCTGCGACTTTGATAGCAACTGTTGTTGCTGTTGCTGTTGCCGTTGTTGTTGCTACCGTTGCTCGAAGCAATCGCAGCACTGCCAGCAATAATGGCCAAGACAACAACTTGAGGTCAATTGAAATAGTGCATAAAATCAATTGACAACTTTTTGTGCGCTTTTTGTGGCATTAAAGAAACCGAATCGAAGATTTCAATTGTCAATTGTCGCATTATGGATGGCCAATCTATTAGCGGGGCGATCACTTCATCACTCACTGTCAGATTACCCTACACCTATCACACAAAAGAGAGTTGCTCTTTTTGGGTACCTCATGTGAAGCCTGAATATTTTTTTTAGATTTACAAAAACAAAAACGAAAGAAATTATACTAAGATCCCAGAAAATCAAAGGAATGAAAAATACTGAAAGAGAAACAAGTTTGTTAGTATTCGAGACAAGTAGTATAACTACTACTAAGTACTACTACTATTTTAACTCCGGTCAAATTATTAATTTTAAACAAAAATTTTTTTTTTAACAGTAATGCGCACAATTATTTTTTTAATTTGAATAGGCAAAAACATTTATAAATACATTAAAAACATGAAAATAAAATATAAATAAATATAAATATATAAGCCAAAATATTTAACATTAGCGGAGAAAGCTAATTCCGGAATTGTTTATAAAAGGTTTTTCATAAAAATTGTTCAATTAAGAAGAAAATTGATATGATAAAAGGTTGCCAAATTTTTAAAATATTTTTCCTTCATCTTTTTTAAATTAAGCAATCCCAAAAGATTTTATTTATCTAATTTTCATGTCTTTAAAGTTTCTAAACTACATTTTCTAATGTGAGTTTTGTGTTTCTATTTTATTTCACCCAATTCTCATATTCTTTTAGTATTATTTGTGTTCTTATAGGGAATCTCAGCTCTCTCTTTTTTTTGATATTGGTAATATTGTTACCATAAATTTCCTCAACTAAAAATTATGAGGCAACTAAAAGTGGAAGTCGATTGTCGTCGGCAGATGTGCCATGAAATTTGCCACATCAATTTCCATTGCCCCAGAGAAATTGGCAAAGAAAGCGAAGGCGAAGGCAGCGCGTAACCCACTGCACCACAGCACCACAGCACCACCAGAGTCGGCGCAATTGCCTGCACCACCCACTGTTTTAATTAAGTCGATACTCGTATGCAAATTACTCGCAACTTGCAACTCGCAACTCGTCTGCGTTGGGCGGGGGCGGTTTCAGTTTTGGACTTGGCTATGCGATTAATTGCACAAAATTGGCGCGCCATTTTCATGCAAATGCAGTGGCAACTCTCCCATGTGGCAAGTGGCAAGTGGCAAGTGAAAGCCGCCACAGCTGTAGTTGCTGCCGGTGGCATCTTTATTTTTATGGCGCGCTCTCTTTAAGATAAGCATCAGTTTTTCCCGCCAAGCGTCTGTGATCGATATTCCAAGTGCTGGGCTCGATACCAGGCCCAAATCACTTAACAATCAACAACATTAACAATTAAGGTGGCTACACTTCAGGTGATCGGCTGTTAGATGCCCAGTTTTGAAATCAATCTTCAATTTATTTCATTTTTATTTTTTAAGATATGACGGGAAGTATATTTGCGTTTCATAATAAGGAACTTATGACAGTGTTGACTGTTTTTTAAAACATGACAGGATTTGTTTTTTAAACTGAAAAGCTTTAAATGTGGCAATACAAAATATAAAGATATAAGGGCGTCGGCAGCTACTCATCAAGGGGGGCCGAAAATATTTCACTTTTTCACATTTATTATTTAAGCAATTTATTATTTTAGCAATTATTACGATATCAATCAATATGGCAGGGCTACAGAAAAATTGTCACAAGATGATCGGAAAATTTTTATGGATTTCGGAAGTCAAATATGGCCCCCCCCCCTGTCGACGCCCTTGCAAAGATAAGTTCAAACAAATTTAGAAAAATATTTATTATGTATAATATTATTATATCTGGATAGTTTTATTATTTTTATTTATTTGTTTTTTGATCTCGAGTCTATGTTTTCTTTTAGATAGACAGACATTGTCAAAAACCCATAAGCCTGTTTACACTTTAAGTACTGGGCTAACAACAACCACATTAACTACAGCTGCGACACTTTTGAAACTAGTTTGACAACGATGTTATGAACAGATCGATGTGAGACACAGCCGACAAGGTGAGGGAGAGCGAAGAAGGAAATGGAAGAGGGAGAGGGTGATAGGGGAGGGTGATAGAGAGGAAGAAGGAGAGACGTTGTCAAGTACTCGAGTGCCAGGCCAGCCGCGTTAGATTAATTTCCAAAGGCTGTCATTAAAATTCCAGCGGGCTGCAATTTATATTTATGCCACACACATGCCAATACAGCCCCCGATTGCGTCTTTGCCTAGGTCTGTCTCTCTGTCTGTCCGTCTGCGGCAATTTTTAATAAAAACAGCTTTATATTTATGGTATCAGAATATGGCAACAGAAAATAGAAAAAATAAATGGCAAAAGCCAGAGACATTGACGACCACGCGCCACGCTCGTTAGGCTGTTGTGTCTTTGGATACCTCAAGACAACATCATCAAAGCGAGCAACGTGCCACATGCAACACACAGCACACAACACACAACACACAACACACAACACACAACTCTGTGGCCTGTTGAAATTTGCATGACAAACTCAAACTCATCCATCAATCATAGAGCGATTTGCAGTCAAAGTCGCAGTTGCAGATGGAAATGGAGTTGGAGATGGAGTTGGAGTTGGAAACCCGTTGAAACCCCTCGGCCAAATAATTTCACTTTTAATTACAGCTAAACAACTGTGTGTTTGTGTTGTGCGTGCTTGTAAGCTAATCCCTCTCTATATACTATAGTACAGTATATCAAGAAATTTTTTTGACGAAGAAATAAATTCACAATCGACTGTTTTATTTTAAAAACAGTAACTTTATTATTCCTTGGAGTGTAAAGAAATAAAATTAGAAATAAATGTTTTATTTTAAAAATAGGTTATGCATTTTTTATTTCTTTTATTGTAATTTTTTTCAACAGACTGAAAACCATCTAAGTTTTTTAGAGTTGGACGATTTTGAGTTCAGTATTATACTACAATTGAATTATTTTATTTTCTCAATTGATTTCCATTTCCATATTTTAAACCATTAAATAAATAAATAATAAAATAATAAATGGTATATTGCATTTAATATTTGATTTTAATAAAATTGATTTATAGTTAAGCCTTTCTGTTTTTATTTTTTTAACAATTGTTGTAAAAACATGAGAACACTTATTTCAGACAGGAAATAATAATCTTGTTTTTGGACCACCTCATTTTTTTTAAAACTAAGAACCAAAATTCTTAAAATAAAACAAATATTTTTTTTTTGCTATTTTTATCGCCTAAAGTTGTCTTTTTATTTTTTTAAATTTTGAAGTATATTTTTCTATACAAAATAAATCAATAAAATGTATTTTTCTAATGCAAATTATAATAATAAATTTGTTTATTTGATCAAAATAATTAGTTGGCATACTGTATATTTAATACAAAGCGCTGACGTCGCCGCTTAACGTAAATTTTCACTTGTCTTTTGCATAATGTGGACAAGTTGAAAGAGATGAGTTGACTGGAGTCGAGTTACAGTGCCTGCGGCAAGTCTGACAACGGGCGGGCGGCGCCACAAAATCAATTTGCAGCCACGCACCGAGCGTTATCAGTGCGTGTGCAAGTGTGCGAGAGAGAGAAACAGTGAGAGAGAGATAGAGTGAGTGAGTGATAGAGAAGGAGATGGCTAAAGAGATGTGCGTAGACAACGAGTTGAGCTTCAGCTTCGGCGTCAGCTGTCGTCGCTCGTTAGCGTCATCATAAATAATTTTAGCAGTTTTACATTGCGAAATCTATGTAAATTTATGACAACTCGCACAGTGAGTGAACTAGAGAGAGAGAGAGTCAGAGAGACTGAGAGAGAGAGACAGCTGGACAATCGGAGTTTCCTTGTTGTTGGTCAGTGTTCAGTTTAGTGATAACGAAATTGCTATAATGGCCATTAGGAGCAGTTGCCTTTGTTGTTGTTGTTGTTGTTATCGTTGTTGTTGTTGTTGCATGTGCATGTTATTGCAGCTGCCCGCTGCGCCACGAAATGCATTCAACTCTTTTTTTTTTGCTAAACCCCCTCTCTTTCACTCACTCACAAAGAAAAAAAGAAAAGAAAACCAAAATAATTGTAAATCGTTAGATTTATGACCAAAAACACAGCCACGAATTATGACGCCGGTCACAGGTGGAAATCGCATGCTGATTTCTACTTGATTTGCTTGCCATATAATTGCAAATTGTATTTGTTTAAACACGTTCACACACACACACATCTGTGCATATGAGCATGTTGTTTTGGTATTTGTAGTCGTATTGCCTGCTTGACTTACCAACTTGAGATCCACACACGAAATTGGCATCAAGCCAACAGCACGTCGCATGTTGTTCATGTATGTGTCTTGTTGTTATTGCTATTGTTGTTGTTGTTGTTGTTATGATTGTTGTAATTCAGACACTGCACGCCCACGCAAACACTCCACAATTTGGACACGAGATTTCGACTCTTAAGACAAGTCCAGCAATTGCTTTGAATGATTGCTTGACGCGGCTTTTTGGCATCCATTCAGCAGTTCATCCGTCCATCCATCCATTCATCCATCCATCCATTGTGACTCCAAGTGTCTGTCCACAAATTATTATTATTATTTATAATTAATGTGCGATGTGTCTGCTGCATAATGAAACAATTAAATGCACAATCAATCAGTTATAATTGAATTATTAACATTTATACTTAAATTTATTTATTTTCGATTGTCTATCTATTATCTGTAATTACTTGTTTATGCTTATATTTATTTCTAATAATTTTTTATTCATTTTGTAATCATATTTTACAGCAGCATATTTTAGGCATCACAATAAAGTGGGAATTCAAGAATGAGGAAACAATTAAAAACAATTTGCAGAGGGAGTCTGTTAAGTGATATTATCGCCAAGAAAGTTAATATGTAGTAAAAGTAAAATAAAATTAGTTCCTTGAGGAGGATTAACCGTCCTTTTTAAAAAAACAATGGAATAAATAACAAATAAATTTAAATAAAATATTGGGAGACCAAACAATTATCAAAATAAAATTCAGATACTTTTCTCTTTCGACTTAGTTATAAAAAATATAAAATTAAGTTAATCTTAAGGATATAAAAACCAAGCAAGTTCAAAAGTTTATATAAATGATTGCATCTTTTCAGAAATTAACAAAAAGTAAAAATCTTAGAGTCTAAATTTAAAGACTTATCCTTTCGCTATTATAAGGAGTTGACTTAAATTTCAAAGTTGAGATTTGAAAATGTTATCAAATGAAAATAAAATATTTGAAAAATTACGAAATAATTCTGTTTTAGCAAACGAACTAATTTTACTTATATTAATAAGAATATTAAAATAATAATAATCATATCAATTAAGAGGTCAACATCACAATCCCCATAAAAATCTTTTTCTTTATGATAAAGTAGGTTTGAAATTTGGTAAGACTTTTTATTATGAATGTGATGCCTTCAAATTATGATTGCCCCTTAATAATAAGGTGCAGCTGCGTGTGTTGCAGTGACAGGACTTGTGGCACGTTTTATGGAGGCATCCAATTTCTGTAGTTCTCTCTCTCTCTTTCTCTATCTCTGCCAAGTGCGTGCTCCATTTGCTTTTGGCCAAAAGGTGCCAATGTGGCAAATGTTGTGCGCTTAACATTTTTATGACCGCAATAAGTTGGCTTAGAATGTGGTAAGTGTGGCATGCTGCATCTGCTAACGTGGCCAGAAGCTGCACCAGAAGCTGACCACAGTCCGGACCGAGGCTGACACTTGAGGTATCGGTTTCATTAGCGAAATGTTTCCGTAAGAATGGCAAAAGGTCGCAATTGATGCCATTTACCAGACGATGGCCATAATGGCAACTAGTGGCAGTAGCTGTGACTTTGACTGTGGCAACGACTTGGCCTGGCCAGAAGAGACCCCATTATAATTTGTATTGAATTTCGATTCGATTCTGTTATCGCGTCCGCTGGCATCGCAGGTGATTTGTTTCTGGGCAGAGAGTGCGGCACTCGCTAAGCTCGATAAATTTATCAAATGGAAAAATGTGCAATCGAAATCAAATCAAAGCGAACAACTAACAACACCAACAACAACAACGACGACAGTGACAACAAAAACATCAAGAAATAAATAAATAAATGTGCTTACAGTTGTTTGTTGATTTTCATGGAATTGTGAAAACAATTCGCAAAGCGCTTTGCAATCAACGAGAGGCCCCACCTAACTCTGTTGCCCCCGATACCCGACTGGGGTAAGGGTATGCGAGGGCGGGCAGACAAGTTACTAAAAGGTTTAACTCATTTTAGAAAATAGCCTTTGTTTTCAAATTTCTATGGTAATCAGCAAAATGTACAATTAACGGAGTTAATTAAATTATATCAACAAAAATTGGCTATAGAAATTATGAAGCTTAAGATAAAGTTCTGCAATTATTTTTAAATTAATAGATTACGTGTAAGTCGAATAACTACAGTTGAACTTCCATGACTCGAACTTCTATTACTCGAATTTCCCTCTTACTCGAGCTAAATGAGTGGCAGTAAAATTAATAAACTTAAGAAAAATAACTCTATAAGTCGAATATCTCCATAACTGGAACCTTTTCTTTGGATAATATTGATTCGAGTTAGGGAAGTTCGACTGTATTTTGATATTTAGGAAAAGTTTTCTCATTATTAGAAGGAATCCTTAAAAAATCCTTCTACAAAATAATTGGACTATAGAATTTTTTATCCTATATTCACAAATTGTTGTAGCAAAATACATATACAGTGGACAAAGAAAACCGGAAACCACAAAAGATCGGTTCTTGGAGTTTTTAAAAGTGTTAATTTATTCTACAATAGGCAAAACGTACAAGGCCTAGGAATGATACAAAATATTCCTTTATCCATTAAGTACCCATTGAAATTTTCGAACTTTTGTAAAAGTCTACTTTCGAAACTTTTTTTTCCTTGGGCTCTAACAAAATATGTTTGGATGGAGAAGAAATCTTTAAACAATTCTAATAGTGACTGCAAAAAAGAAAGGTTCTTACAAATTGTTCCTTAAGCTACTTTTTGTATGAAAATGAGGAAAAAGGTTTAAAAAAGTAATTTTTAGCTATTTTAAAAAATTATAAAAAATACTAGCGAAGAGATTTTTGAACTTTTTTTTGCAGTTTATAGAACACACAATTCTTTAAAATTATTATTTGCCTAAACCAATAATTGATCAACCCACCCTCGCGCTTTATATTCGAGTACAAACGACTTGCGACAAAATGACGAAATTTATGTTTCATTTTTGTTGTTTGTTGTTGCAGCAGCGGCAGCGGCAGCGGTGGCAGCAAAGTGCGGTCGCTATAGGGGCTGACACTGGGGCGTGCCACACAGCGCTGTTGCATGGCATTACTACAGTGCGGTGTGGCATGACAGGGGGTGGGGAGGGGGTGTGTGGGGCACAAAGCTGTCAGCAACAAATGCAAAGCGCCAAAAACTGCGACACTTTGTATAAATTGTGTCGAAAACGGCAGCGGCCATCGCATCGACCATCGTGTCCAACCTAAGGGGACAGGGGAAGTGGAGGGGAGGGGAGAGGGAGCTAAGAGCCAACTGTCTGTCTGCCAAGACAATTTGTTGGTACCACAGATTGGCGCACTGTCGGCCTGGTTGGGGCAGCAGCCACACCCCCTTGGGGCAAATGCAACAAATTATTGTCATCAATTTTTAGATGCAAAGCTCGAGGAGTGACATTTATTGAAGCGTGGCTGAACGCTGCTCCTGGCGGCCAGTCCACCAAGTCCACCATGCCACATGCAACGGGCAACAGGCAACATGCCACGCCAGCCCAGGATGCAGCCGGACACTATTGCCCACATTGCTCCACATTGCAGGCGACCGAGTGGCTGCCTCACTGTCCAAGTGAACACTGGTCCGAGTGACTAAATTCTTGGCACAAATTCGAAGTATTAATACATTTTTATTTTATTTATTTAACGTCGACATAAATCAGTTTAAAGAGAGAACAACAAATAAAATGATTAAAATTTTAATAGAATTATAATATAAGAATGTAAAACTCACAATTAAATTATTTAAAAAACCATTATATTACGTGAATGAAGAGTTATAAACGTTGAAATAAATTTAATCTGAAAATATTTTTCCATTTCAGCAACAGTTAGTTTAGTTATTGGTTTAAAAAATTCACAATTTTGTTAAAAATTTATTAAAATTCTAACTTATTGGATTCTATTATATATTTATAACTTGTTTTAAGATTAATTATCAAACTATTTGTTATGAAATTCGAAATTTTGTGTTACACTAAACGAGGTTTTTGTGTAGTAAAATGAAATGAGTGTATTTTTTTTTTTTTTTTTTTAAGTTATTACTTGAATTACTGGTATTTTTCTGAAAGTGATAAAGTGAATTTTTTAAGAACAACAATGTAGAAAATACAAATTAAAATAGTTTTTTAAAGTAAAATGTGGACTGAAAAAGCAATGTTCATATGGGCGATAAAATTTGGAAGTGGTCGAACAATTCATATTTTTTTCTGACTTAAATGCAAATTATAATTATCAAATGCATCTAATCAAGTTTCAATTTTCTAACTTATTTTTTCGACTTTACTATATGTCGAAGCTAGACCACTGTGCCCTGACTGAATGGTTGGTAATGTTGATGTTGATTATAGACTGCCACAGACTGGCCGAGTTGGAATGACACGTTTGCAACTGATGGCTAGCAAACGATGCTGGCAAGTGGTGGCAACAATGGCAACTTGCAATAGACAGCAGACAACAGACAACATTCAACTTGCCACAACGATGATGGCCCCAAAACGAGCAACAAGTGGCCAATGGGGGGACGATCAGTTAAATTAGCAGCCAGCTGGAAGGGTTTTCGGGCTTTTATTTTCAGTTTCGCTTCATTAGCGTGGCCAAAAAAGTACGAGCCGAAAAGTAAAAGCCAACAAAAAATTATGACCATATTTGTGGTAAATTATGAGACCCTTTCATAAATACTTATGTATACGAATCAACACTGCGGGCAGCTGCAGACACAGCTAAGTGTGTCCAGCTCGTAGTTAGTTTTGACTTTTGGCTAGAGTCTCGGCCAGAAAGAGAAATAGAAGGACTACTTAAAGGCCAAAGCAACACGCCAAAATGGTCCATTGAAATTTACATTGTGCCGCAAAGCACGAAAAACGCTGCACAATCGCCTGATGCCATTTATCATATAAATCATATATGTATATATGCACATATATACTCGACCGATATATGCACCTATATACATTTTGTCAGTCCACTTTTGGCCTTTTCCTATTTTCACCATTTCTTTCGCTTTTCCGACAACAATTCCATTGTTGTTACTCGCTGTCCAAAAAAAGGCTACCGTTTTTCTGTCTGTCTGTGTGTCCGTCTGTCTGTTGCACCACTTAACCACTGACCGACCACTGCGAACTGCGTGCCAACCACCATCGAGTGCGGTTGAGTGGGGCAGCCCCTTTCCCTCCTTTCCCTGCCCCCTTGTCTCCTGTCTTTTTGTGGCCAAAACTGTGACAATGACTGGACAAAAGCAAAGCCAAACTGAAAACCAGCTGCTAACAAACTCAAATGTGACACACAGATAAATAATCAAATGATCTTTGGCTCTGGCATTCAAATAAATATTAATTAGAATAATCTTAATAATCTAAATATTTATTCAGATTTGGCGAACAATTTTGACCAGTTGGAAGTGCAATTTATTGGTGGAATAATCAAATACGGATTACAAATGTAAACTTTATTTATGCTCAAAATTTTACGAGAGTATCGATAGAAAATATATGATAGGAAATTACTATGAAGAAGACTGGCAAGAATTGGATTATAATGTATGCTTTTTTTAATTTAACGTCAACTAAAAGTAATAGACAATAAAGAAAGAAGATTGTTAGACATTTTAAATAAAATAAATTAACAATAAAATATTAAAATATTAAAACTTAAAATAATTAAAATGCACATCAAATAAAAAAAATCAGGGGTGCCACAGAAATCGCTTTCGCTTGAATTTCCCATCAATTTAATTTCGCTGTGCCACAGGTCAATTCGCAGAATTATTTACGCGGAATAAACTAGCGCTAAATCCGCTGGCGTTCGATGCTGTCACCTAGTCCGATTTAGATTTTCGAAGTCAGGGGCAGCGATGCCACATTTTTTTAGTTAGAATTCGAAGTTACGTATTTAAAAATATATATGGAACCACTTCAGTTTTCTTTACATAATGCATTTAAAAAAAGTTTTTTTTTTGAGGTAAATCAAGTTTTACTGAGAAAGACCCTTAGCTTATTGTGCAATTTGTGAAATCGTTTGTCACGAAGAGTTGCCAGACTAATAGAAGACAGTTGCCAGATTTGTCGAGTAACTTTTATTTTCTCGCGTCAATTACTTTTAAATTTTTTTTAGCTAAACAAAATCAATTATTACATAAATAAATAAAATTATATTAATTAAATAAGAAAAAAATTAAAAGCATATTGCTCTGAAACTTGAAAAAGTTGCTAATCAAACCCTTGGGTAATTTAATCTGAGAAGGTGTCAACCCTTAGCAGCCTAGTTCGAAAATGTTGGTGAAAATGCTAAAATAAAATTAAATCTCTCGAAGTTCTGTGGCACCTCGGAAATTTTCGTGCGGAAATGCTATCTGCGGACCTCTATTTCGCTTGCGATTTCTGTGGCACCCCTGAATTATTTACGAAAGTAATGGTAGATCATTTTATATATATATATATAATCTGTAATCTCTTTTTTAAAAGTATCTGTAAAAAAACTCATTGGGGATTTCGAAGATGCGCTGAGAATTCACTCTTATGAACTCTTGAGTGATTCCAAAAAATCTTTTTTGTTGTCGTTGTTGTTGTTGTCATGGCATACGCAAGCGATGCCAATTAAAGTCTCCAAATGACCCCGTAGTCAGTCCAAGTTGGACTGTCATGTTATGTTTGGGCTTTCCATTCCGTCACTGTTGCTCATTGACGTTGTTGTTTCAGTTGTTGTTGCTGTTGTGATATGCGCAGCTAATTGACCGACAACAGAGGCCTCAGATACTGCACTTTATCAAGAAAAAAAATGAAATAAAAATATAAATGAAAAAAAAGTGAGACCTAGTCGAGTGGCGCGGCATTACGTCAACGTCAACTCAATTTGGCGGTTAACAAGCATGGGACAGACAGAGTCGAAGATGGAGATGGAGTTCGAGTCCAATTGCGAGTCAGCTACGAGAGTCCAAGTCGGTCCAAGTCGGGTCAAGTGCTGACGCATCTGCCAAATCGAGTGAAGTGCAGCCCCAAAACTTGTAATAACCAAAATAAAAAATGCTTGAAAAATATAATGAGAGTTGTTTCTCTGCCTCTTCTTCTCATTATTGTCATCATTGTGTTTGTTGCTGTTGTTTGTGTTGTTGTTGTTGTTGTTAATCTTTGCTGTTTGCTTGCAGCATCATTAAGAGTGATCATCTGTCTGTCAGGCAGATGAACGAGATCTTTGTGCCTCATTGGAGCTTTTCTTTTGACTTTGATGTTGCTTTGGAACAGCTCATTATGAATACGAGTACTCACTCGCAAACAAGTGAATATATACTCGTACTCATACATACACTCAAAAAAATCTAACCATGAAACAGCCCAAAAATTCGCCCTATATTTAAAAAATCAGAATTATACTTGAACTGAAACAATTTTTTTTTCCCATAAATTTTATATAATTTTCTTATACTAAAAGGATTATTATTAAATATTAACGATCGATTTTGACAAATTTTAACCTTTCATTTTATTTTAAAAACATATTTTTTAAGGGTTTTTGTTTTTATTAATCCAATAAGCTTGAGCTTGTGAAATCTTAAATTAAATACGAGCTAAGTGTTTCAAGTGCCAACAATAAAGTATTAAGCATTGTTTACAACACAGGGCTGTTGAGACTGGAGATCCATTTGAGAATTCTCAGCAAAAACTTTTAATTTCTTCGATCTCGTATATTTCATATTAAGTAAGTAGTAAGCAACCCAGTTTTGTCCATATCTAATCAATAAAATTAAGGAGTTTCTTTTCAATTTCGATGTAATAAAATACGTTTTAATAATATAAATAGAATATAGTGGATAGAAATCCTGCTGAAACAATACAACAACGATGATAGATGATGATTTTCACAGATGTTTTTACAATAAGTAGCAAGTGTTTGTGTTAAATATGTGTCATGTTTATCAGTTGAAAAGTCTATAAGAAGGCAAAGTCTGGATTTGATTTCTTAGTATAGAACTAGCTACAGTAGAGCTCAGAAATATGTCCTTAAAAGTTGGAAATCTGCTCCTGCTGCTGTTGTGTTTTTCCCCTTTTTCCTGGGCAAAAAAGAGCACCAAGCGCAATGTCTACTGCAATTTAGCACATTGTGGAGTCCACAACTTGGCGTGCAAGCCAAATAAGGTGAGTTTATTTTTAAGTTTTAAATATATAATAATATATATTTTGTTTTTTTGATAGAACATCAGCAGCTCCTGCTCACTTGGCTCCATGGTGATTAACATGAAGCCCCACGAGAAGCACATTCTGAATGTGCTCAACACCTATCGCAACAAAGTGGCCTTTGGCTATACGAGAACTCTGTATCCGGCGGCGAGAATGGCTCGGATGGCCTGGTCCAAGGAGCTCGAGAACTTTGCTGTTATGTACATAAGGAAATGTGCACCGGAAACGCGTCCCTGCATGTCCTCGCCAGAGTTTACCAACATTGGCAGTGTGATCGATGGCTTGACCATCGCGGGAGTTTACAAACCGTCGATAGCACCTGTGCTCACCGAGGAACTGATGAAGGGCTGGTTCGAGGATACTCGTTTTGTGACCAGGAATATGCTCATGCGTCTCACTCCCAACTTTACAAGAAAGTAGATAATAACTTCTATCAGTTTATCTTATTTTTGACCCCTAATCCTTGACAGATCTGTGAGAACTACTGTTCTCCTGATGACAGATCGCAATTCCCATGTCGGTTGCAGTGCCTTGACCTTTGTCAGCGGTTTTCTTAACCACTTTCGTCTTGCCTGCGCCTTTGCCACCGATAATATGAACGATCTGCCCATCTACAAGGTCTCCTCCAATCCCGGCAAGCAATGCAGACGTCGCGATACGACCTACAAGAATCTCTGTGCTCTCGGCGAGAACTACAACAACAATCATCAGTATGTGGCAGGGGAACTGCTTCAAGTCCCGGAGGAGGATATCTTCAGCATCTACTAATGTAACGATCTAGTTTAATAAATAGAGTATAAGGAACTCTACACTCGAGTATGCTCGAGAAAGATACTTAATTGCATTGGACCAAAAAATATAGTGGCAACCAAATCAATAGTACAAAAATATGAAAAATTAAAAAAAAAATATATTCGGGGTTGCTACATAAATCGCTTTCGCTTGAATTTCACTTAAATTTCATACAAATTTCAGTGAAATTCAAGCGAAAGCGATTTCTGTGGCACCCCCGATTAATATCAGTCTTATTAAAATGGAAAAACCAGTTGTCAATATATGTTATATGGGCTAATCCTGAGTTGCGGACGTTACATTTGCACGCAAATTTTCATGTTTAAACTGATACAGCTCGCGTTCAGATTGATGAATTGTGTTATGAAATTTTCTGAAAAGTGCATTTAATTGGGAGTACTCTTAAACCTATTTTTAAAAAAAAGCCTTACTGTTTTTAAAAAAAAATTAGGCTCGCTGAAAGTTCCGTTGCGGCCGTTTCAAAGAATGGATGTCGATTTGAGGTTAATGTGCATTTGCACATATATTAGCGAATTTTGCATAGTAAACGAAAAATATCCCAATACAAAAATTTAAGTGGAATATATGACCATATCAATCCAGCATCAAAAACAAAGATAAGTAGTCTCCTTTATTAAAAATCTTAGTTTTTGTCTGTTGCGGACGTTACACTTTTTACACACATACTTTTTTTCAAATTATTAATATATATTAAATATTTTTTCGATACAGTTTTCATCTTAAATAATAGAAAATTAAACAAAGTTTAAGATAAGCCAAGCGCTTAGCAGTCAGACGACCGTTTTGTTCACTTTTGTGGCCATTGAAAACACCCTTTTTTTTACAAGAATTATTGAAATTTAGAAGTCAATAAGAGGAATTAATTGATAAGGCTCGGCCATGAACAACCAAACCACCGTAAAATTATTTTGATTTTGTAATTTGAAGCCTGAAAATGTATTATATTATAACAGAAAGCAACTGTTATTAAAACCATGCAGTTTTTTGACAAATTTAAGTTTTTGCCCTTGGCTTAAAAATTTTCGGATTAGCCCATATCCAAATAGTGCCGATATATAGAGTTTATCCAAATTTTTTTTTAAAATAAAATGTAATTGTAAATATAAAAATATACTCGTACTTAAAATTTTAAAATTTCTTTCAAATAGTTATTTGCCCCATAATATCGAGCTTAAATTAAGTTTATCGAGTATTTTTATTTTTAAATATCCAGCATTTATCAACGCCTCATGTTATAATTAGCAGGTTGAAAACAAGTTCCCACTGGACTGTCTAATGTGCAATGAGCACGCACAGGCAGACCAAAGTACAAGGTACAGGGTATAAAAGGATTTCTCGCACAAGTTGTAAAACACAAATAGTCCTGGTTGCAACATGAGGCAGTTGCTCCGTTTACTAAGCTTGCTGTTGCCACTTGGCGCAGTCAGTCAAAGTCCACTGACCAATTCAGAGTTAGTGCAGCAGCTGCAGAAACAACAAGACTTTGACTATCTATTGATTCTGGGCCATTCTGGAGATATTTGGACTAGGTTTCTAAGTGAACTGCCTGTTTCCATAATTCTGCTCCAGGACAAGCCGCATATCAGTTACAATTTGAATAAATATCATTCAAGCAACTTGATGAGCATCGTCTTCGTCCAGGAGCAAGCTGAGAAATCTTTGGATTTTTTGGCTTTAAACTTAAGAATGTGGACGACGCAACCCATTTTGTTGATCTTGAGAAAGCAGATGCGAGTGGAGGAGATCTTTGAATGGTGCTGGCAACAGAAACAGCTGCTCAATGTGATGGCCATCTACGAAGACTTTGAGGTGAGTGAAACGTAGATATAGTTCATCTTATAATCATATATTTCAGTCATCCCAAAAAAGAGAAAGGTGCTTAACTATATTTACTTAGAAAAATATCATAAAAATGGACTGGAATAATTTTAATTTTTTTTTTGGATAGGCTATTGTGGGTAGAAACAAACTCTTACTTTAAGTTTTTATTAAAACAGTCAAAAATATTTTTATTTTAACTGGAAATGGTTTTCAAATAATTTAAAAGAATTAAAATAATATATTTTCTATGTTCCTTACAAGTAGAAATTTTATTATTCTTTCCAATTTTTGCATTATATATGTATTTATTTATGAATTGCAATCGTTAATCCCTTAAGTCCTTCACATTGCAAGCTAAACGACACTCAGCATCAGTTTCAAAGCGATTCGTGTTTCCACCGCAGCCACCGTAAAAAAACTCTTTACAGTCACCTTCGAAGGGATCATGGGCAAACATTTTGATTTTGGCATTGCAAGGGCCAGGATTGGCTAAATACATGCATCTCTCTAATCTAGGATAAAGCTAAAACTGTAATAGACCGAGATTGTTGAGAGAATTATACTCACCATCGCCTTGACTTGGTTTCGCCAGGAAGAAGGCGATTAACATGCAAAACAAACAGAAGCACAATTTCATGGCAATAGATTTGGGTTAAGCAATTTCGATTTAAGTGTTGACTACTGTACAAAAATGATTGATATGATTGGAAAAGTAAAGCTAACTTAGTGTTTCAACTATTCCCTCTTTTCAGGAAACTGGCCTGCTGTTTAGCTACACACCCTTTCCAATACTGCAGTTTGAGGAACGACGCATTGATAAGAAAACAAATCCAATTGTTTTGCCTCGTCTTCAGGATCTTCGGGGCTATCGATTGCCTATAATGATTGGTGGCTCGACGCCTCGTCTGATAGTTTATAGACAGGAGAATGGGGAATTGATTTATGGTGGATACGTGGGTCACTTGAGGCACTGCTTCGAGTGGAAGTACAACTGTCGACTGATCCAATCGATACCACTAAATGAATCCTTTGTGGTGCCGGCTCTACAACTCGATTACGAGGTGCGAAAAGGGAAAGTTCCATTCGCCTTGGCGGCCACTTATACGGAACCTCCAATCAATCAATATACATATCCCTTTGAGCTGGTCAACTGGTGTCTCATGCTGCCTGTTCCGGGTCTGGTTCCACCCAGTGAACTCTACAGTCGCGTCATGGATCTGACCACATTTCTAATCACACTCGGAGCATTGATGATGATCTCCACATTGCTTTCATTCAGCTTGTGGCGTCATGGTTATCCGGTCCAGTCTCACGAGTTTCTGCTGCACATCAATTGCTTGAGAGGAGCATTGGGACAGTCGTTTAACGAGGTGTTGAATGCTCCAATTCTCGTGCGTGGCATTTACTTGGAGATTTGTGTGTTGGGCTTCCTACTCACCGCCTGGTACAATTCCTATTTCTCCGCCTACATCACGAGCGCCCCTCGAGTGGAACCCTTTTCCAGCCTTGATCATATCCTAAAGTCTCACTTGAAGATTGTAATCTGGGCTCCAGAGTATCAGAAGCTCATCAAGTACACGCCGGAAATGCAAAAGTACGAAGACATCTTTCAAATCGAACCGGACTTTGAGCGATTCCTCGAGATGCGCGATTCATTCAACACTCGATTCGGTTACATGATCTCCCGGGACAAGTGGAGCATTATCCATCAGAGGCAGAAGGTCTTCAGATCACCGCTGTTAACCTTTCGCGATGATCTCTGCATGTTTCGTGGCATACCAGTTGCCTTTCCCGTTGCGATCAACTCCGTTTTCCGCGAGCCTCTGGATCGCTTGATCGGCGAGGTGACTGCAACCGGACTAATGATCCACTGGCATGACATGGCCTTTAGTGAAATGATCACTGCCGGCAAATTGACGCTGGCCGATCTCGGCCAGACCAACGAGTTCCGCGCCATGCAACTAATCGACCTGAGCTACATTTTAATTGCCGCCGCATCCATGTTGATCCTCGCTTTCATCGTGCTCCTGATCGAGCTATTACTATTTTACTTTAAAAAACAGACCAAGCGACATCTAGCTCTCTGATTATTAAAGAATTGGCTCACAAGTGAATAAGCTAGACTTGTCATATACTAAATAACAATTCTAGGCAAGCTTGAACTTTATATAATCTGTTTTAAAAATTAAAAAATAAAATAAGTAATCTTTGTCAACTAAATATTAATTCTAGCTAAGCTTTAGCTATATCTAATCTGTATTTGATTTAGAAAGGACTTTTAGCTTATATTTTTGGTGCTGTCAAAATGTTATTAAATCAGGGACCGAAAATAATGATTATTGAAATTTTTTCACATCAAATAATCAATGACTGGAATACATATACAAAAAAAAAAATTATGATAATGATTAAACTCACAAATACTATAATCATTATTTATGATTTTTATTTTCTTCACTCAAAATACAACTTACTCTAAATTCATGGCTTTTGTGTATAATTTTCACAATGTATTTTTGCATATCCCTTTAAAAAGAAACCCAGAGGACCCAAAAAACGCAAAAGCAAATCTTTAAAATGATTACGTAATCTTTTTTAAGAGTTTTATTTTGAAAGAAAAAATAAAAATCACAAATAATGATTACTTGTGAGTCTTATTTTTTTCGCCCAAAATTAATCATAATCATTGAAGAAAATCCTTAAAAATTTTTAAATAATCATTACTATGTAACTTTTATAAAAAAACTCATAATGATTACGGTCCCTGAATTAAATAATCAATAAGAAAAAAAAAATATGTTACTCTTTTGCTTTCTAGGTAATTTTAAAACTCCACTTAATTTATCCTTTATTGACAATTCAAAAGAGAAAATTCTGATTTATCCCCTTTCCACGACGACACTGGTAAAAACACATTTCGTCCTTGTAATCTTGAGGGATTTGTTTTTTTGTGCGACGCTTGTTAACACAATACACAGCGCTAATTGGAAATGTCCATTTTCCGCGTCAGAAAATTCATTAGCAGCCCTTTAAAAAAGGTGTCACATTAATCAGTGTCCTGCAGTTGGCAGTTGATGGCCAACATGTTTAGTCCTTGGTGGATTTGGTGTCCCTTACTGTGGATTTTAAAGGCAACAATGGGGCAGAATAATTCGGAATTGTTGCAACTGCTGAGCAGTATTAAAAAAGAGGATAATTTCGAGTTTTTGTTGCTAATGAGAAACCACAATGCCAGCTTTATGATGGATCAGGAACTGGGCCAGAACTTTGTGAGGAGTCTAATGGACACACTGCAAACTCCTGTCATGCAGTTTGATGAGAGGACCAGTTACTTCCTATACGACAAGCAATCGAGTCGCGTGCTAACTGTGGTTTCTATCCAAGGCACAGAGCTGAAAAACCATGAAGCTTTACTGAAGGCCCTTGTGGCCAATTTGCGACTCATGACCACAACTCGAGTGGTTTTTGTGGTGCAGCCAGGTGAAGTGAACGAAACGTTTCTCTACAAACTCTTTGCGCATTGCTGGAAAGTGAATCTGCTCAATGTGTTGGCTGTGTTTGCGGATTACGAGGTAAGAAAATAGGAATAAAAAAAAAAATAAAAAATAATATAAGTTTCTTTATTTTATATTTAAATTCTGTTGATCTGTTAAATACTAATATTTTAAGTTTATTAAAAAATAATGATTTATTTTGAATAAGTTAAAATTTTATATTTAATGTGAATTCTATTTAAATTAACAATATTCGCATTTAATTAACAGGTTTATTTTTGACGCAGTGTGTCTTTGAATATAATTTTAAAACTTATATTATATATTAAATACAATTACTTGGAATTGATTGATATTTATTAATTTAATTAAATATGTTACGTTATATGTTATATGTGAAGTATGTTTTAGTTACCTATATATTTTATTTTTTATTCAACAGAAGACACAAATTTTCTATAGCTACAATCCGTTTCCCCGCTTTCAACTGGAGCAACACAACCAAAAATCGCAGTCAATAATTTTTCCCAATCGTCTTAAGGATCTTCAAGGACATCGTGTTCGCATGGTAATCGGAGGATCGGCTCCTCGCATAATTGGCTACTACGACAAGCAGGGAAAGGCAGTTTACAAAGGCACTGTGGGTCACTTTATGGATGTCTTTCAGCAGAAGTACAACTGCATCCTTGTGGAGCCGTATCCGGCCAATGCAACTGCCTTTGCTCCCTCCACGGATGTCATGGCGGCTGTCAACAATGGCAGTGTGGACATCTCGATGGCCATCACGTTTCCCTTTCGACTGAATCTGCGAGGCTTCTCGTATCCCATCGAGCAGATGCATTGGTGTCTCATGTTGCCCGTCGAACCGGATATTCCCCCTGCCGAGTATTATATCAAAGTCTTTGAGCTGGCGGCTTTTCTCTTAACCCTGGTCACCATGGTGATTACTTCTTTGACCCTGGCCACAGCTCTGCAGCAGCACGGATATCAGGTCCAGCCGATGGATTTTCTAATGCACGAGAACTGCTTGAGAGGAGCTCTGGGACAATCCTTCTACGAGGTTCTAAGGGCGCCAATTGTGGTGCGTGCCATCTACGTCCAGATCTGTGTGCTGGGATTCCTCCTCACCGCCTGGTACAACTCCTATTTCTCCGCCTATGTGACCAGTTCTCCCAAGGAGGCGCCGTATCGCAGTTACGATGATGTCTTGGCCTCCAACATCAAGGTTGTCGCCTGGGTGGAGGAATACAATGAGCTCATTGGACGTCTGACGTCGCTAAAGAAATATGAACCCATGTTCTATGTCGAGCCAAGTTTCAGCAAATATCTGAGCATGCGGGATTCCTTCAACACGGACTTTGGCTACATGATGACCACCACCAAGTGGGTCGTGATCCACGCCCAGCAGAATGTCTTCAGCCGACCCTTGTTCCGCATGCGCGAGGATTTCTGCTTCTTCAACAATGTTCCCTTTGGATTTCCCATGCACGAGAACTCGATTTATATGCAACCCATTCACGATCTGATTTTCGATGTCACAGCAACGGGTTTGATTTCACACTGGACCAAAAGTGGCTTCATGGAACTGGTCGAGGCTGGCGAGCTGCATTTAACTGACCTAAGTCCACCGAGGGAGTTTCGGGCCATGCAGCTGCAGGATCTGCAGTACATTTGGTATGGATTCACTTTCATGGCGGTGTTATCCTCGTCCGTTTGGCTTCTCGAACTATTCTGGCACTGGCTGAGTCAGAGGAAGTGGCAGAAATAAACTAAGCAGTAGTTTAAATCGATAAAAAAACTTAGAAAAGAACTTTTTTGAAATTAAAAATTAACTTCTTTATATGAATGAATTTTAATGATGATTAAATGATTAAATTCACATTCCGTAAGTAAATTGGTTAAGTTTTAATAAAGCTATGAAAAATTGCAACTTTACTATTTTGATTGACGGTAACTACAAAAATATATTGTATTAATTTGTCAAGATAACTTCGTAGAGAGTCCCCAGAGGCATGCTTTTTTCCTTTGTGCAAATATTTATTTGGCAAAATGGGGGCTTTGGCTCAAAGTTCATCAAATGCAATTAAGATGCTTGTTCGTGGCGGCTCCCCCAAGGTGCCACGACAACAAAGACGATGATGATGATGATGCTGATGATGATGATGACAATGGTGATGATGATGATGACGACGATGTCGATGATGCGGATGATGTGAGACACCTGCGCTGGAAACTGGCGCCTCTTGAAATTCCCTAATCGACATGTTTCGATCTCAAATGACTTTGCCGCTCACTGAGCCACGCGGTGCACAGTGGGCAAAATAAGTAAATTTGCGTATAATAACTGATGTCAAAAAAGGAGCAAAAAGTCTGTCTGATTGATTAAAAAAGGAATAAGGGAATCTAAAAAAAAAGCCCAAAATAATTTGGTGATTTAACATATAAATATATATGTATATATCCAGCGAAACAAATTTTAGATTGGGCACTTTTGAATATCAAAAGATATGTACATATCATTAGGGACCACCTAAAAATGTGAGTATATGACATATTATATCTTTATACATCGTATAAAAAAATTAATTATGAATATGCGAGAAACTAATTTAATTTTTAAGTTTTTACTTCAACAAAACATCTTCAACAAAGTAAATTTAATGGAAATAAGAAATTGGAATTAAAGATTAAATATAATTATATTAAAGAAAATATTATTTGTATTGTTGCAATGCTAACAGCTGTATAAATATAGATTTTAAAATTGAACAAAAATGAATGATGAGTATTGATTAGCAAAGAAGACATATTCGGAGTCTGAAAACTTTGCTTAAACAAGGTGCTGTTCCCACTGTGCGGTGGTTGCGATTGCGGTTGCTGCTGTGGCTGTTGCTGTGGCTGTTGCTGTGGTTGATCTGGCTGCAGCGAGTAAAACATTTTCTCTAATCTGCACTGATGGCTGCTGGCGCATGCGTGCCGCATTTGGTTGCACCCCCCTTTCACCCCTCTCCCTGCCCCCCTCCCCTCTTTCCCCATCTCTCTCTCTCTCTCTCTTTGTCCTACTGTAACCCGCTGATGATGCTGTTAATGCAGCAGTAGCTGCGCACTTTGATTTTGACTGACAAGTGCCGCCTGTGTAATGTTGCAGCCTTGTTGTTGATGTTGATGTTGTTGCTGTTGTTGTTGCTGCCTGTTGTTGTTGTTGTTGTTGACATGCACAGCTGCATGCGCTTTCATGCGCTTCCTTTATTGGAGAAAATTATTTATATGCCCCTGATGATCTTAGCCATCTCCATCTCCATCTCCATCTCTAGACTGGCCGTCTAATGAGCACAATAGGCCTGGTTTGAGTTTGGCTTTGATGTCGTCGCTTTTTTATTTTTATTTTATTTTTTTTATTTTTTGGCCTGGCCAAGTGAAATAGATATGTGTGCACTGGTAATTTAATTGTCAATAAAACTTTTTATTCTTCTGTATATTGAATGCTTGCAAATACTTAGATAATTAGTGTACAATTAAATTTACAGGTAAGATCTTATTGCTGTTTAGCTTTCTTTTGTTTGCATAAATAATAACTAACAAACATTTAACTAAAATATGTAATTTCATTGCTTAAGTATGTATGTGTATGAATATATATGTGTGTGTGTGTGCGTGTGTATATGTATGTATGTATGTATGTATAAACAAGGACTTATTCATAGGAATTAGAGTATCTTCAATAACTTCGTATTCGTTTTTTCATCAACTTCTAGTTGGTTTTTATTATGTACATAAACTAAATTCAATAAATTAGAGAATATTGCAGAGTTCACAGTAAGTACATACATAAATGTATAACAATTTTAAATTAAAACATAATTTGTAACATAACCCAAACACCAGAAGATATACATACTTATGTATGTATTTGTATTAAAACTATCACATAATAATTGGCAGTTTAATTAACATTAACATTAATATTAACATTAACATTATTATTATGCTATCTGCAGTTAGGTTTAATTTGTCTTACTTAAACTAGCGCCTAATTTAATTAAATATAGTACATACAATTCGCGTTGAGTGTAAGAAGAAACATTGTCAATTGTTTAGTTTAACTTTAAACGATTCTTTAACAAATACAAAAAATAATGGCAAGTGCAATGCTTTGTATAAATTAATTAAAATAAACAATCGCATTTGGATGGATTTTTAAGTAGTTGCGCCTGGGAAAATCCTGAACACTTCGCAGAACATTGAAAACATGAGTATTTTTAGTATAGTCAATACTTAATTGTCTTAAGAAATCATAGCAGGAAAATTATAAAATTAAATTGTCTATTAATCGATCACTAAATATACCCTTCTAGATAATAATGATTTTAAAGTGAAATATTATTCGCTGATATTGAAAGAATATGTGTTAGATTCACCAAACAAATTTTTTAAATTATTTAATATACTTTTAAAAATTTGATTTATAATCGGACGAGAATAACTTATATCTGAATTTCATGAAAAATAATATTTTTTTGCTACCAAATTCAGTAGTAGGAACAAACTGCAAGGGTATTTAAACTTCGGCATTCCAAAGACAAACTAATTTTTTCTAGATTTTTTAAATTTAAATTTTGGAAGTGTTCAAATTCGTAAAAAGTATAAGGAATTCATTTCTATGTACACAGACAAAGATTAGGCTAATTTGGACAAAAGCAACTAAGAAAGGGAAATACTTTGAGTATGCAGGAAACGCGGCTTAAGAAAAAACAAAATATATGTTATTCATTTATAAATATATAGGTAATTAGTTTAACAATTAAAATGTGGGTGAGTTAATAGTTTTGTTGTTTGTTGTTTGTTGTTTGCAAGGAAGCGTTTGGCCTCATTTTGATATCACCACTCGTCAATTTGCTTATTAGCTTCGTTTCAACTTTTATTCACTTGATAATTACGCGTATGAATAATTAATTCAATTAACATTTAATTAATATTTAAAATTGCATTTAAGTTTATGTTTTGTTGCTATTAATTTGGCACATTTAAAATTAATTTGTGTGTGTGTTTTATTTAGATAAAAAATTGAGTATTTTATTTGGAAGTGCTTTTAGTGAGTTGTTGTTGTTGTGTGTGTGTGTAAGTGTGTATATGTGTGTGGTTGTTTGTGATTTTAGGAATTGCACAGAAAGCTGAGATAGGAATATATTCAACAATGACATACGTTAATTCGTTGAGGAAATACTTTAACCAAAGTGAATTCGAGTAATTGTTTTTTTTTTTATCTTTCTTTTAATTTTTAAGGAACAAGAAATAGTTTGTTGTTGTTGTGTTGTGGTTGTTGTTGTTGTGGTTGTTACCGATTGGCAAGTAGACCGTTAGCTGGTGGCAAGACTCCCGGCGGCGTATTTGGACCACTGAGCACAACGCCCGCGCTTAATAAACTGGGCGTGGCAACTGCCGCACTCAGTTGTCGCTGCTGTTGGCCAAGATTCGCCGTTGCATTTGAGCCAGATCCTCGCTGATGTTTCGCCGAGCTGCCCTTGATCAAATTGCCATTGTTCTTTTGGGTCATATGGGTCTGATAGTGCTTGGCCAGATGCGCCTTCTGGCGGAAGCTCTTGCCACAAAGCGAGCAGGCAAAGGGCTTTTCTCCCGTGTGTGTTCTTATGTGCACATTCACCGAGTACTTGTCCTTGAAGCCCTTGGAGCAGATGGAGCAGTAGTGCAAGGATCGCTCCTTGCGCTGTCCACCTCCTCCGCCGGAGCTGTTGGCGCTGCAGTTGGCGGGCGGACTGTTGCTGCTGCTGCTGGCGCTGCCACTCGACGAGGAACTGCCTCCGATGACCACGCCCAGCACAGTGTTGTTGTTGTTGTTGTTAGTAGTAGTATTATTGTTGTTGTTGTTGTTGGCCACATTTGGATTGTTGTTGTTGTTGCTGTTGACGGAGCTAGTGCTGCGTTTGTATTGCTTTTTGGGCTTGCTAACGTTGCCGATGCGACCAACTGTTGTCGACGTGGTCACTTCCGGTTTCAAGGGTTGCGGTGGCGTCTGCAACGGTTGTTGCTGTTGCTGCTGCTGCTGTTGTTGTTGCTGCTGTGCATTGGCTAAGGGCTGTAGTTGGCTGGTTGTTGTTGCTGTTGCTGTCGCTACGCTGGGCGAGATTTGCATCAGCACATCACTTCCATTTCCGTTTCCGGCGTAATCCGTT
Source organism: Drosophila suboccidentalis (assembly GCA_037043435.1). NCBI lineage: Eukaryota > Metazoa > Arthropoda > Insecta > Diptera > Drosophilidae > Drosophila > Drosophila suboccidentalis. The sequence goes on from JBAMBK010000908.1 coordinate 62,435, forward strand.
GGCGTCGGCGTGCTGCAAAATTGTTGCACCTCGTTCGCAATGCGCTTGATCTTCTCAAAGTCATCGCTAAAGGCATTCTCCAGCGACAGGAACATGTCATCGACAATGACGCCATGCTGGCCATGATTCGAAGTGGCCAAATGAGCTCCTCCCACTCCCACTCCCACGCCCACTCCAACTGCATCGCCAAACATTTGCGCAGAACTCAAAGTGGAGTCGGCAAATCCCAAAGCGTCCGCAGCATCGTCGGCCGTGAAGAGCAATCTCCGCATCTCGTCGTCCTTTACCACGGGCAAACTCAGACCGTTCTGCATGTGGATGCCCTTGGAATAACCTTTGCCCTGGAGCGCACTGCGCAGCAGCGATTCCGCCGTATTCTGTTCCGCCTCCGCATTGTGATCGGCCATGTGCCAGTCGTTGTTGTTGTTCTGAAACTGCGCCAACTGTTGCCCCAGATCATTGAGCCCACCGCCCCCGCCTCCGCCCGCTATGGAAATAGCGGTGACCAGCGAGGGCAGCGTCTGTCCATGTGAGGATTGGGATAAGCTGCTGCTGAGACCATTGGCATCCGCTCCACTCACTCCGATCACATCCTTGCCATCGGTGCTGAAGCCACTGTCATCGTACGGATACTCCGACTTGATGTAGCCCGGAAAACTGCCCAGCAAACTGTCCAGATCCAGGGAGCTGGGCAGCTGCTCCGTCTCCGCCCGTTTCAGCCAAGGCTCGCCGCCATTTAATACTGTCAGTGTGTAGATCTGTCCATCGGTCGTGTCCAGGCTACTTATCGTGTCGCTGCTGCTGCCCGCCGCACTCGACGAGCTGCTCGCATTCGGTTGTTGCTGCTGCTGCTGTTGGTGTTGCTGCTGCTGTTGGTGTTGCTGTTGGTTATGTTGCTGTTGCTGATGGGTGTGGGAATGGGCATGTGTTTGAGGTGATGTGGGACTACACCGCACACTGCTCGCACCCACACTCCCCGTGGCACTCGCTGTCACCGGCTGCTGTTGCCAACAGTAGCGATCGAGGTCCTCGAATATCGAGCTGGAGTCCAGGCGGCTGTTGTCCTTGTCCTGGTGCCAGAACTGCAAGAGGAATTCACAAATATTGCAATAAATAGATTTTAATATTTTAAATATTTTCTTTTTTTACTTTAATTATAATTCAAATATAATAGATAGTTTATTTCTAATGTTATTTTAAATTTGTATATCATTTAAGTTGTTATTTAAAAATGTTCATATGTAATATTATTTTAAATTTTAACTTTTTTTTAATCTACTGCTTTTAGTGGACGTTAAATTAATAAATTAATTGATAAATACATATTTTTTATATGTATAAATAAATCATGTAAAGAAATGAATAGAATTTTTAAATACTAGCTGAAAATTAAATAAATGGTGGACACTTTAAAGAAACTTTTTATGTTTTAATTTCAAGAATTTAATTTAATTTATGATTTTTCTACTATTTTTAAATTTTTTTGTTTGCCAACTTGAAATAATTTTCCCATTTTTCCCTTTCTTTATTTGGAATAGAAGTCTTTTATTATTACATAATATTATAAATGACTTTCCTTTCAGCATACCAGTCCTTAATTTAAAATTCTTTATATCCTTTTTAACTTATTTCTTGATAATTTACGTTGATTTTTGCATATATATCGGCTATCTATCAACTTTTGAAACTCACCTCGTAGCCCTGTAACGTGGGATCTCCTCCATTGCTGTTGCTGCCATTTCGATTGCTCACGGCAACAATCCCCCCTCCGCCCCCGCTGCTGTCCCCTCCGTCGTGTGTCAGGCTGTTGTTGTTGTTGGTTCTCGCCCCTCCCCCGCAGACTGCCTGCTGTGGTGTTTGTGACGTTGTTGGCTGATGTCCCTGGCTGTGATTGTGATTGTGACTGTGTTGCTGTTGCTGTTGTGTGTGTTGCTGATGGTGTTGTTGTTGCTGCTGCAGACTAACGCCCACGCCCACGGCCACGCCCACATCGACACCGACGCCCACGTCGACGCCGATGCCAATGCCCATATCCGGCGCTGTGACAAAATCGAAGAAGTCCGTCTTCGAGAGATCCTCGGCACGAAAGGATTCACTTATATCCATGCCAGTCGATGTGGACATGTCCTCGGTGCCGATCATTTGTTGTCCGTGAATTTCCAGTGCGACTCAAGTGCTTTTACTTCTTCTTGATGTATGAGTTTTTCTTTAAATATTTTATTATCTGCAAGGAGTCAGATGATAAAAATACTGCAAATTTAGTAGAGATTGAAACGATTCTATATACGAATGTCGAAAAATATTACTCAGAATACGAAAATTCGGAAAAATATTGGGAATCCAAAATTACGAATTCAGAAGAAGGAATACAGTTATTAGGAATCCAAAATTAGGAAGACAAAAATTGGGAAAGCAAAAATTAGGAAAACAAAAATGGATTTCGGCTTTTTCATATTTATTAGCAAAAAGACAACATTTATTTCAAAATCAGGACTTCGATTGCCAGTCCATGTGTAGACAAAATCTACATGTTTATATTGTGTGCTAGCTTACATAAAAAATCAACAATTTTTTCATCTTTGTGTTGGTCGATGTCATATGATTAGCGATTTAAGACGGTTCTCTATCCTTTCATATTTTTATTGTTTATTTTTCGGGCCTATCTCCAATTACAGGAAAACCAAAAATACTTTTCCCAATTTTTTTTTTCCTACTTTTTTTTTCCCAATTTTTGTACTCTGTATATTTTTCTTAGTTGAAATTCCTAATTTATGATTCCTAATTTTTTCTTCCCAATTTTGTATTCCAAAAATTTTATTCTTAGTTTTTGTCCTTCTTTTTAAAAATTCCTTAAACAATTTTCGGAATTCGTGTGAGGTACCGATTGAAACTAGTATTTTGTATAACAGATATGTATGATTTAATTTTTTTTTTATATATATTTTAAATATTTATTTAAGTTTGCGTTTCATTTCAACTTAAGAACTTAAGAGCAAATGTTTGAATGAATTATAATCTTAATACATTAAACTACTGTTTCTAAAGGATGAATACTAAACGAGTAATTGACATAGAATTAATTTATTAGATTCGATGGTAGTAGTAAATGTTGTATTATATATTGTATTTTATGTAGTAATCACAGATTATTCAACTAAACTGGATCTGAGTGCAATGTCTTAAGCAACATCCACGCCTCTGATTGGACTCTGCGGTACAATTACGAATCCGCATACTGAATACGAGTATAGTACAGTTCCATTCACATTCAGATTCGGATTCGGATTCAGATTCACATTAATTTATTTAAGCCACTTGTCAGCTGGCTGCATAAGTCAATCACTCATTCATTCGCCCATTTCTTGCACTTGGCCTGTCTCTGTCTCTGTCCCACTCTGTCTCTGTCTCTGTCTCTTTCTGTTTCACTTTACCCCACTTTGCCGTGTCTTGCCAGAGTTTGCCTTAGTTTGGCTTTGGCTTGGAATTGTGCATTCCAGCAATACTTGCATTTTAATTTGGCCAGCTACTTTTAGCCTTCTCAGCGATTTTTTGCTGGCTGGCTATCTGCAAATAAATAAATCAAACTGACAGAAGGGTGACAAAGTGTAAACACATTTGGCGTGCTCGGCTCGTAAATCTCTCGAAGCCGCACTTGGACTTTGGCTAAAACCAAACCTGACGCTGTGACACGCTGTTTTTCTGTTACTCGATTTGATTTTCGACTTTTTTTTGATTTCGCTTATTTTGATTTTTGATTTTTTGTTTAATTTGCATAGATTTCGCGAGTCGCAGAACAAGCCGGGCATTTAGAACAGGCCAACAGTTGCTGCCAACAAAAAAATATTGCCAATATCTGTAGTAATCGATGCAGCCAGCAATCGAAATCGACATCGACACAACATCGAAATCGAAAACGAAATCGAATTGACAACTTGCGCAGTTGCAGTTGCAATTTCTGACTTTTTACTGCTTTTGATTGCCTGAATTAGTGAAGTATCGCAATCGTGTTGCAAGTAGAATTGCGAGTAAATGTTCAAATTGTCAATTGATTTTATAACTGGGAGTCTAAGCAGGAACTACTTAGCAGGAGCTCGAGCGAACCCGACTGTGAAAGACCCTGTTCACTGATAAATAAAGATCAGTTTCTTAAATCCATAATAGTCGACTTAAATATTTTATTTTAAATAATATCAACGTTAAGAGCAAAAATGAAAATAATAAAAATAAAATTAATTAATTTATATAAGATTTTTATGATATTTTGAAAATTGCTAAGAATGACTATTTTTGCCACTTTACCTCCTTTTCATACAACATTTTTCTGAGATCATCCCATAGAAAAAATCATAAAAAATACTAGCGAAGAGAATTTTGAAAGTTTTTAGAATTATTTAGAGAAACTTGTTGCATCATAACATTTTCTGTTTGAGACCCAGGAAAAAAGTCAAAACAGTAGACTTTTACAAAAATTAAAAATGTTCAATGGGTTAAGGAAAGTTTTGTATCATTCAAACGGAATTTAAATGCTCCTTAAATTGATGCCAAACTTAACATAAAGTAAGTTCAAATTGTGAGTAGATTTAACTTTAGTTTTGTCAAAATACTTTATCCGACGACTGTACATGTCAAGTTTGGTGGCTCTAGCTCCTTCTTCAGTCTGTTTTGTTGACAACTTCCATAGACCCTTTGTACTTTATAACTACAGGGTCTAATAAAAATGGGCTGCTGTGGCAGCGTGAGAACCACAAATACAAATGACTTAACAAATTTGCATACAACAGGAAGAGAGAGTGAGAGAGAGAGAGAGAGAGACAGGGAGAGAGAGAGAGAGGGGAAGAGGTCTAGCATAGCTTAGATAAGGGCAAATGCAAAAAGGAAAATGCCATCGTATAAATATTTCAGATGCTGTTGCCAGGAACATTTAAGCCGCATTTAATCTACGCAGAAATCAACAGCAATGTGGAGTCTTTGGTCTTCTTATTTGTGATACTCGCACATAGTTGAGAGCGCAGCATCAACACCTGATCTCCAAATGCATTAAAATGCAACAAGGCAACAACAGTTGCAGTTGCAGTTGCACTTTGCTGGCCATTAGAGCCTGAATAAAACCAACAGCAGCCACAACAACACCAACAACAACAACAACAACAATTGCAACTGCAACTGCAATTGAAACTACAACAAGTGCAGGCCATTTGGCCAAGACGATAAACAGTCTTGGCCGTCTTGGAAGTGAGCTCGTTTTCAGTATTTTAGCCATGGCTTATCGCTCATTCATCTGCCCCGACGCGACGCTGGCCAAAGAAGTCAAAGAAGCCAAAGAGGCAGCAACTGAAATTTCACCAAAAACTTTTGCCGCTTTTTAGCTGAAATGCGTAATCATTTGTAGTCATTTGCCTGTTGACTGTGCTGACTGTGGTCTTGGCCTGCCCCAAACTGTCTGCCACAAAATGGTAGTTTAGTTAATCATGATGTTTAAATCCAAAAAAATTACTTTATACATATTTTTTATAGTCACAAACAAAAACGTTTGAAAGACAGACATCAAAAACATTAAATAAAATAAAATAATAATCAGCTTTTGTTCGAAGCGTTTTGGTGCGCAAATATTGTCTAATTTGGCCACGATTATTGTGATTTGTTTGCGGCCCAAAACCAAATGAAAGAAAGTTTTGCCATCGCCATCGCCAGACACATAAAGATACAAAGATACAAAGATACAAATTCAAATACAGATACATTTAACTGGCTGATCGGCTGCCTGGCGGCCAATCATGTACGTGCATGTGCCCAGCACATGCATCATGTGGCAAGATGAAGATGCATGTGGCAGCAACTGAGACTCAGACAGAGACAGAGACAGAGCCAGAGACTTTAACTTCAGCTGCAACTGAATTTTGCGAGTGCAGCTTATTTCTGTATGCAGCATTGCAATTGCAATCCTAATCGCTGAAATTGTTAGCGCATTTTGGCCAATGCAAACAGCCTGCAGCGGCATCATTTAAAAAACATGATAGCATGCTAGCTGTATACCCTACTCCAGCAAAGGGTATATACGCCGTGTCAGGTGATTTGCCTTTAAGTAAAAGATAATTCAATTTACTTTTATTATAGTATTTTTGAGATATAGGGGATCTCGAGTAGGATCAACTGATTTCGTTGTCAAATTATGATATCATTTATTGATTAATTTAAAGTCTACTAAATACAGTCGACAGGGAGAAAAGAAAAACTATAGAATTTAAAAAGAATTTTAAAATAAGAAGCTGAAATTAACAATTTAATGATATTAAAAATAATTAAAATTCGAAACTAAAAAAAAAGAGAAGTTAAATTAAATTAAATAAAATCATAAATTCAATGATCTTCTTTAATTTTATTTACATTTATTTTGGTTCCCACTTATGAATAGAGAAAATTGTTTAAGTTTCCTCAAAATAATATAATTATCACATCCTATAAAAAATATTAACAGGTCTTTATAGACTTCCAATTCATTTATTTTACATACTTAAGATATATTATTTTTACAGCAGCGTATACTCAACCAAAATCGATAAATCTTTAAAATTAATAAATTTAAATTTATTTTAAAATACCTTCGATCAGTAAAAGAGTATAACATGTTCAATTTCAATCGATTTTTCCAACTTGTTTCTTATGCTTTCAATTTTGTTGGCTTCACAGAGAGAGAGAGAGAGAGGAAAAGGAGTTGGCGGTTTTCGATTATGGGCCATAAATAAAAATGCGCCAATAATTTTTTTAATTAAACGAAAATTTGGCATATTTATTTACACATACTCGTACAAGTTAGAGATCGTGTGCTATTTGGCCGGCAGGTCTCTCAGTGGAAAACATATTGTGTGCTCTTTGTTTGGCATGCAAATGGCGCAGGAAAATTGCAATGAAAATTTATTGAGGTACGAGTATGCAAAGAGAAATAAAAATTATGAAATTTTCGGCATAATTTCTTTGGTGTGCATCGGTTCGGGCATGATTAGCATGACCCTCCTGGCCCCTCGTTTCCTCTCCCCCGTTTCTGTGACCCGTCGCAGAGCGGGGCGTCAAATACAAAGGAGAAACAAATCAAATGCGGTAGTCAAAAGCCAAAGCCAAAGCCAAACCACCGACACCGCCACCGAGATTAGTTTATGTGCAGGAATTTTTTTATATTGTGGTTACACAATTTTCTCCGCTCCCCTTGCCCCATTTTCCTGCCACTTTTCCGCCCCGCAGTTTGCTTTGAAAATCACACGCTTTAGCTCTTCTGCTTCTGTTTGAGTTTCAGTTTGTGTTTCAGTTTGTGTTTCAGTTGCTTTGGCCGCATTTTCTTGTCAAATGTTGTGTTGGCAAACGTTTCGATTTTTTCACGATTTTCCACGCATTTTTAACCTAAATTCCGTGCTAAACGATTTTTTAATGTCTTCACTAACAAGTTTCAATTACCAATAGTCAAGAGCCATAACAAAATGCGTGCATTTTTCGATGCCATTTGCAGACATGATCAAATGAAAACCTGTCCTCCATAGCCCCCTACTTACCCATCCCCCCCCTCCACCAGTCCGAGCTCAATCAATTAAAATAATTCAGCAATTGTAGCGAAATTGCCAAAGAAATGAAGAAAGATGTCGAGATAAAGAAGACAAAGAAACCTGTAGATCCAGACGTGAAAAAGGAATTGGCAACAAGTAACAAGTTAACTCACGTAGCCCAATCAAATTGCACTTCGATTGGCTAAAATGGAGCTATCTATTTGTCGATAATACAATATTTATTAATACATTTCATTGAGTCAACACATTTTCAAGTTGTTTCTTAATGTTAAGTGACCTTTTTAATCATAAAAGGTTTTCTCTAAATTAAAGTAAATATTATTATTAACATTTAATTATTAAATTTGATTATAAGATCAGTTTGATAAATATTTTATGTATCGACTCCTATCGGTCTGAGAAGATATAATTAAGATTGACTGACATATATCTTTAAAAATTATCTTACAAAGTTTGTCGCCTAATTTCCTCCATAGAATTAACTAAATAGATGAGTTAATGGTCGATTTTATATTAATTTAGTTAAATTAAATCTCTTTATTTAGATTCCCAGTTATTGAAATGTTGATTAATTTTTATTTACGTTAAATAAAAAATTAAATATATTTTTAAAAATGATTTTCATGATTATTTCAAGTTTTATACTAATATTTGCCTGTGAAGAAAATTATTATTACAATTTAAAATAAGAGGCTAAAATATAAATATTGGAATTTTATTATGTAAGGATAATACAACTGATTTACTCGCTTACACATCGTTGGACTGGCAAACATGTTGATGTGACATTATTATTTTTACACTTTTTTTTACTTCTATCTCCTTTTTGGCGGAGTAAAATGCATGAAAAGCACTTGAAAATGCATCATAAATGGATGGCTCATAAAATTGTGGGACATCAGGATGTGTATCGTATGCAGCTGCGAGTTTTGCGCATTTTTATTGATTTATTTTCTTGGGGCACATGTGTTCAATGCAAATGTCCATCGTTAGCGAAGTGAGGCCGCTCTAAGCCAGTCGATCATTTTTCAAGCAGATAATTATCGCCCACCAGGCAGCGGATAGCTGGCCGAAAGGCTACTGGCCAAAACCGGCTAAAAGCGCGTAACGGCAACAGTTGTGTGTCGGCTGCTGTTGACCAATTGACCAATAGCTGGAGAGGATTGCTTGATAAGCGGATGGCATTCGGATTGGGAGTCGCAGTTGGATTGGGAGTCGGACTCAAATTGCAGCTGTTTGCGTTTCAATTGCATGCAAATGCATAATTGAATCAAATGGTCTTCTTTTCATTTCTTTTCCCCCCTGCGGCTGCAATAACAACACAACTTTCCAAGAGTTGTTTCGGGCCAGGCCTAATGAAGTAATCAACGGACATCATCTCAAAACTTATACTCAAACTGCAAACGGAAAACTGAAGACTGAAGACTGAAAACTGAAAACTCTGCCTGGCATTGTCAATCAAAAGCAACGTTTTTATTGGCCTGCGTTACAAACCAAATCGCATCAAGATGTATTAATCATTTCGACCACTGTTCAGCTCTTGGCTCGCATTGGCATTGGCGTTGGCGTTAACAGCTACGCACAGTGGGTCGTTTTGACAGACCTTGAGACAAAAAAAAATATCACGTTTAATGAACTTTTATAGAAAAATGTTTAAGGGTTACCAGATAAAAATAAATATGGATCTTATGCTTTTGAAAAAAAATATTAATAATTTATAATTCTTTTAAGATTAAGAGTGCATAGAGAACATAAAAAGAATAACGACTAAATGATGACGAATTTTAGATATGCAAATGTTTCTATTTTTAGGACTTAAATCGCTTTATTCATTGTTAAGCTTTTAGATTTATAGATGATTTTTAAATTTAAATAAAAAAATAATTTTATATGTTCACAAATGGAATAAAAATCATATACTTTTTTTTTGGCTTTATAAAATTAAAATTAAACATAAAAGTTATCTGTAAAGATATTTGATGCAAGTCAAATATGGAATTAAAAAAGTATGTTTAACAAAGCGTGCCACTGTGCGACGTGGACTGCGGGGCAGGCAGCGCAGACATTGGTTTATCAGTGCTCGGAGATCTTTTTTGGCATAAGCAAACGCAAGAAACGTAAAAAGCCAAATAACTTCAGGCGAGACAAGCATGATTAAAATGCGCAAAAATGGCAAACTCCAAATGGGCGCTACATGTTGGTAGCGCCAAACAGACACGGGCAACAACAGCAGCAGCAACAACAACAACAACAGCAGCAACAACAGCAGCAACAACAGTAACAACAATGTCGTGTGATGTACACGCGGCGCATTTCAATTCGATTTGATTAATGACAAAGCCTTAAAAGCAACTCCAACTTCAAAGAAGATGTTGCTGATTGGCTCGTTGTCGTTGTCAACCCGCCAATTGCAGTTGCTGCTGTTGATGTTGTGGCTGCTGTTGCTGTTGCAGCTGCTGTTGTAGGCGCAACATCTTAGTTAGTTAGCCGTTTCATTTTATGACAGACTATAAAAATAATTTGTTCATAAGGCAAAATCATCAAATACTATTTAATAGTTTCCCATTTTTCTTCACTTGATTAAATGCAAATGCCGTTTTCCCTTCGGCCGATTGGCCAAGTAGAAAGTGTCGCTTACTGGCCACCCACACATACTCACACACACACACACACACACACACACACACATACTCACACTCACATAAAAATCTGCATAAAGACTTGCTGGCCAAATAAGGTCAGCCAGACTTTGGCAGTGCTTTGTGGGTGCTGCTGCTGTTGCAGAGAGTGATGTTGCTGGCGTGCAGCATGCAGCAACAGCAGGCAGCCACAGCCACAGCAACAGCAACACGGCATAATAAATTTCGAATTTGCTAGGAAACTTGTATCAGAACATGTCCATCTCATGCTGCCCCCACACACTCGAATCTCACAGCTATCCTACCATCGAGGTGAAAATTATTGCTGCTGTGAAAGCAACAGCAACAACAACAGCAACACCCGCAGCAGCAGCAGCAGCAGCAACACTCGCAGCAGAGCATTGTGATTAATGTGTTAATTAAAGCCCGTTAGCTGGAACTTTTCAATACCCAGCCCCAAATTCGTGGCTTTAGAAATCGGCAGACATTAATCAAAATCAATAAGGCTGTCTCAAGACTCAATGCCAACCGGCAATAAGTTCGCAAAAAGGCGAAAAGGCTAAAAAGGCGAGCAAAGCCCCCAAGTCAAAAATTTGCATTTTAACAAGATAATTTTTTGTCTGTTGTTGTTGTTGTTGTTGTTGCAGTTGTTGTCGTTGTCCTTCTTGTTCTTAGCCCATTGCAAAACAGTAGCGCACGAATTTGGCTAAATCTTTGCTGCTGTTGTTGTTGTTGTTGTTGCTAATGTTGTTAATGTTGTTTTTACTTTCAATTGCTTTTGACTGGCGACATAATAATGAGAAACCAAACGAAAAACTGCATTCATTGCCCAAACGTGACATGTTAATTGAGTTTGTTTTTTTTCTTCTAATTTTTTATATATATTTTTGCTGTTTATCTGTTAGGTTGGGTGGGCGTTAACCCCCCGAGTCGAGTCACAATTTTGACAGCTGTCTATGTCGGAGTGTATGTGTCTATCTATCTATTCGGGCAGTAACTTAATTTGCTGCTTTCAAAATATATGCACAGCTCGGATAAAATAACATATATTTATAATAATTTAAACGATTTAGACGCGAGACGAGCTTATGATAACTATATTGATTATTTGGCAAACGAGTTGAAAGACATTGAAACCAAATCGTGAGTTTGGCCAACAATCAAAAGCAAATAGTAACAATAAAGCCAATTCTTTTATGCTGTGGTTGTTGTTGGTGTTGCTGTTGCTGTTGTTGTTGTTGCTGGTGTGTCTGTGACGTGATCGCTGCAGGCGCCACTTGGCAGCCAAACAAAAGAGCAGGTCAGAGCACAGCACGCCAGGAATTCTGGCTAATCAGCACAAGCTACGACTCAGATTCAGACTCCAAATACGACTTCAACTCAGACTGCGACTCCAACTTCAACTGGAGACGATATCGATAAAGGGAAACAATATTTCAGTAAACGACTATATGTTATATGATGTAAGCGATGAATAGATAAACAAATTTGTCATCTCTTAATTATACAATTATTTCGACAACTTTTTAATTCTCTTTTAAAATTATTTATTTGATCTCATCATCGCTCGTTAAAAACTTTGCAAGATTATTATTAAACAAATTTATTTACAACGTTGCTTCATTTCTATAGTTATTATATCTATCAGTTATGTTCTACAAATATCCAACAAAACATAAACAATTTTTGGTATTCCTGAAACCATTTTTGGTAGACTCAAATAATATGAATTCCCAAAACAAATAAGAGGCCATAAAATAAATTAAAACAAAACTTATTTATTGCAAAAAATGTATGTAAAAAATGAAAATATGTCAGTAAAAGCAAATTGCTATCATTTCGACATTTATTACGATATATTTGTTATTTGACATATTTTCTTTATATCGATACTTTTTTGACAATACCCATCCCTAACTCAAACTTCAATTTTAGACAAAAGGGTAGGCGCTTAAAGACGCCGATCCCATGTATTCCGATTTTTGAAGGCTGCCATTCATTAAAGCTATTCAACTGTTTAGTTTGTAGGTGTGTGCGATTTGCTCTATGGACTTGTACTCTTCACAGTACGTCAAATAATTGTTTTGACAAGGAAAATATGCACATATTTGATGTTGCAAAAAAGGAAAACTCTTTTCTCAGTTTGTAAGATTTTATTTTGTTTTACATTTTATTTATTTATTTTATTTATTTAATTATTTATTTAGCATGACTAAAAGCATTCTGCAAAAGTAAATTAATTATTAAAATTAGAATAAAAATAAAATTAAATTCCATGTTAATAAAATAGATTTATGTAAGCTTTAACTGATCATAGTTTAAAGCCTTTTAAAATAAACTATACATCATTTTAAGTTTGACGTTTAAAAATCTGGGGTTATTAATGTTTAAAACGCTTTTAGTTTAAAAACACAAAAAGTACATATGTTTTTTTGTCTAAAGAATTACTTGTCATACTGTATGTGATTGTGATTATGTCTAGCAATTTGTTTGCTGTCATGTCAAAGTGCAATGAAAATATTTTCACTTGCCCATCAAATAGCACAACTGCACACACAACACACACACACACAGAGCACACACAACACTTGACATGAGGCAGACAAACGTCAAACATTCCGCAATGCCACCCAAACGGCATCTTCATAGATTTGTTGCTGTTGCAGCCGACGGCAACAACAACAACAACAACTGCAACAGCAGAAGCAACAGCAACACTCCCACATACCCAAAACCGAGTCTATGGCAAATATCGTGTGTTGTCTTGGTGGCTCCTTGAGGCTGACTTCATCTTCGTCTTCGTCTTCGTCTTGTGGGTCGATCAAAATTTTTGTGGCGTCGTTTTCATCATCATCATTAAATTCGTCAAGATGCAAATTTCCTGCCGTCTTCATTTTTTTTTCTCATTTTTTTTATGTTGTTTGCATTGTTGTTGTCGTTGTTGCAGCTGCCGTTGTGGTTGTTTGACAGTCGTGCGCATCTTCCAGGAAGGGGGACAGATTGATTGCGAGCAAGGGAAGAAGGAGAAGGAGAAGGAGGAGGAGAGGAAAGCTTGTTTCTTAGGGCCAGGTTAGTTTGTGGGCGTTTGCTGGCCCGTAGTCGTTCTACCAATATGGGCAACTATATCGCACTCAAGTACAATATATGTGTGTATGTTTATATAACTCATGCTTAGACAAACTACATAAATTGCTCGTGACTGCAATTAGACAATTGTCGCTGTCGTCAAAGCCCATAGTCATAGTCATAGTCATAGTCAGAGTCATACTCGTAGTCATGGCTCAGAAGCTAATGAATTTTTATTTGTACTCGCATATGTCTTACAAGACAACAGCAGAGCGACAGCAACAACAACAACAAAGTCTTCATTGTGTTGGTGTTGTTGTGGGCATTGGTTGCTGCTGCTGCTGCTGCTGCTTGTATAAATTACCATAATAACAAATTACGGATCATTAAGATTGTCAGCTACTTCGTTTCAATTAATTAACCATTAATTACAAAGCGCCTGAATGGCAGAATGTGGCAACAGTGCCTGCCAACGACAAATGCTGTACATGAGCCTACACAGACTGAAAGCCCAAAAAAAAACCCAACAACAAAACAGGCCAGAAGCAACAACAACAACAACAACAACAGGCTATATAGTCAACAAAATCCGTATAAGCCACGACGACAACAAGAAGCCAAAATTAATGCAATAGAAGACAACAACAACAACAACAGCAACAGCTACAACAATTGCTGCAGCAAGTGAAGAAAAGCACAAAAAAGCAGCTGTGCACAAAAATGCAAATTTTTACAGAGTAAAACAACAACAATAACAACAACAACAGCAAATATGCTAAGAGACTTCACTTTCAATATATAGGAAAGGATGCTATTTGTTGTTGTTGTTGTTGTTGCTGTTTGTCGCGTTTGGAAGTTGCACAAATTGCATTTTGCCATATAAAACACAATTTCCACTGAAAACAAAAGAAACGAAAACAACAACAACAATGAAAGAGACAAAAGCATCGCTAGAAGACTTCGAGTTAATGTGACAAAAGCCCAAAAACGCAAATTGAAAGTGAAACTTGGAGAGAGAGAACCGAAATGGAGAGACATAGAAATTTGCATAGAAATGAATTCGCTAGAGCTATGACTATGTGCCAAAGTAGTATATCTACTACTATAGCATGTCTATAAGTAGTAAATCTACTACTAACTGTGGGTTCATCGCCTCTTGTTTTACTCCCAGTGCAATCATGGGAACTAAATGTTTAGCACGCTCAAAGGAAATAAAATGTTTAGTTATTTGCTTGAAAGTAAAACTATAAGTAGTTTGTCTGCTCCCATAGTCGTAAATATTTAACTTGTAACCGCAAAGGGTATTAAAAATCGATTCTATTTGTATGTCAATCACTTAGTGCATTAAAATGAAATGGAATGTTTATTTATCAACAGATACTTAATGTCATAAAAAACCCATAGGAATATTAATTGAACTTTATGGTGTAAGTCCATTTCTATATATTGGATAGTATGATTGAATTTCTGTATTTTTGTATTCACTAAAAAATGTTTTAAAACTACTAAATATGTATTTTTAAATCGAGAGATATTAGTTGTTTATATTCAATTCAATTCAGTAGTGTAATTTCTAAAAGTTGACATTCAAATATGCATGGAAACATTAATCATTTTCAAAATTGAATACTTGATTGAAAGATATTCTAAAGTGATTCAAATAAATTATTATGGTACTATAATGTATGCTATCTACTATAGTAAAATGTATAATCTGTAGACTGGTAACATTCTTATTCATTTAATAATTTCAAATCAACTTTGAATATTTGATTGAATAATATTCTAAGTTGATCTAAATAGATAATAAGTTCTACTGTTAATTTATATCTACAATTTATGAACTGGTAATAAATTTTCTCGTGTTTATGTTTTTGGAAAACATATTTCAACTAATCAGAAATCTATAAAAAAAATAGTGCTAAATCTATTGATCTATGAGGTTTGGGTTTGGTTTTGTTTTTATAACCGATAATTATGGAAGTTCAGGTGGTTTTTATTACGTGAACATGTTAGCGGTAGTTGCATGTGACCGGTCGATTGCATTGGCCCTATTACTACCACAATGCTGTTGCCTGGTTGCCTGGTTGCCTTGTTGCCCTGCGGCTTGGCTTTATGACAGGCCGATGACTGAGCGAGTTCGTTGCCTAAGTCTTTTGTATAGCGGGAGGGGAAATTTGCATGCATGCAAATATTTGCATATATTTAGTGGCGGGTTTACAGTTTACAGTCTACACACCCACTGGGACTGGCCTTAGCAACAAAGCACAAAGGCCTCTTTCGAGATACGAGTACGATACTCGACGACGAAGCTCTAAATATATTACACTCTAATGTCTTTTAAACCGAAACTATAAATTTCTTATCGCCCATCGAAAATCAAGCTTGCCCCTACAAGTCAAAACTGAACTGAACTGAAACGAACGTGGCCAGCGGCAGTTGCAGTTGCAGTCGAAGTCGCAGTCGCAGTCGCAGTCTTGGACACACACCCTAGTTGGCCATGTTGTGGCATGTTTTGGCCATGCTATGGCACACTCGTGCGTCATATTCAAATGTGGAGTTGATGTCGGGAGAGTCTGGCCAAGAGTCTGTAGATTGCGTTCGGTAGATAAGACAGCGCCACTGTTTTCTATTTTTCTTTTTTGGTTTTTGGCAGTGGCCAGCTACGAGTCCATGGCATTCTTTCAAAGGCCGTTTCTTTCGGCCAACTGGCAAACGTTAACGGATTCAACCAGGAACCAAAGGCAATGCATATGTGTGAGCCATAAATGGATGCCAGGCTTACATATGATACAAGTACGTGGCTCGTACGTTTGCCTTAAAAAGTCAAATGTGTGGATAATAATTTTGATTTATTGCCAAAACGAAGCGCGGCCAACACAACGAGTCTCAATGCTTAGTTACAATCTGTGCTAGATAACTCAATTCCAGCCTACTCTGAACTCACCTCTCTCTCTCGCTCTCGCTCTCCGTCTATGTTCATTATCAGCCGAAAGACTCGGCCTATTGTGAGGGGCGTGTGCTGCGGAGGGGCGTATGCCTAACATGCTAATGAGCCAACATTCAGTGGACCAATCGCTGCGCAGCTTGACTAATATTCAACAGCAACATCACAAACAACAACAGCAACAATGCCCACATTCGGTTTTTGGTTATTTTCTTTGTTGCTTTCTGCAGTTTTGGCCAAGTTGCTTGCATAATCCGTGTGCTGGCAACATTTTCCGCTTTGCGTGCATTTTAATTATGAAACTGAGATATCGATGTGTTGATTTGCATAGAGCATAAGCATGGAAAGAGATGTTCTAACATACATTATTTAACTACAGTAAATAAGAGGTCAATTTGTTTTGTAATATTAAATACTTGAGTTTATTGTATTTGCCGTAAACAATTACTTGAAACACTATAACTGCCAAGAATACGCAAACTAGGCTGAGGACACTTCTAGTCATCTATCACCTGGGCAATTGGATTGATTTATAAGCCTGTTAAGCAATGTTATTATCTTGGAGAAGCTGTTGACATGCGCCGAAAGAAAAGAAAGTCACTCGCATTACTTTCTACCTCAGTATTACTTTTTTTTATCAACTATAAAAAAGCAGCTTCGCCTATCGCTGCAGGCAACTTGCGACTTGCAACAAGTGGAGAGTCATTCATCTTGGAGTTGGAGGCAGTAAAGCAGATTAAGCTGTAAATAAAGCAGCTGCTCTGTCAATCTGTCAGGCAATGTCCTCCATCCTCCATCTTTCTCATTCTCATCTCCACCTCAGTTGGATGCACTTTTAATTGCAACACACAATTCAAACGCCAAATCGCAGCTGACATTTATGCGCACGCTCCATTTTGCAGATTTGTAAGATTTGTTGGATTTCGCTGAAGATGTTGCTCGCCTGCCAATTGAATTGGCCTGCTCCAAGCTAATTGCTTGGGAATGCGAATGCAAATCTGAATCTGAATACTGAATAGCTGTCTAACGGTGCTTCTGCTTTGCCGGCCATGCAAATTGAGATGTTGCCGAGTTGTACGCACAATTAATGCCCGACAGCAGCAGCAGTTGGTGTTCGGGACAACACTCGAAGGCAATTAGGGTCGTCGTCGTGTCGTCGTGTCGCCTGTCGGTTTAAGCCATTGCCGAAAACCATTGCGAAATGTGCGACAGACAAGTCTGCTCGTTGTTCAACAGCCAGACAAATGCAAATTGTAATTTATGTGACAAATTTTTATGTACCACGACGAGGAAATTTATTGAACACTCAATCCATTGGTTCACTGCGGTTCAAGCACCAACAGGTGTTTGTCGAGCTTCTTGTTTTTCTGGTGTGTGTTGTATGTTGTGTGCTCAGCGATTAGTTATGTAGCTACGTTAATTCCATAGTTTCGTATTCATTCATCGACATTGTCAAACTTTGTTCATTGAGGCTTTGTCATGACGGAAGCAACGTAACTTGAAGTGTTGACTCTTAACTGATGTACGCACAGCGTAAGCCGAGTCAAATTCAAAAGCCATTTATCATTTAAGCGGCTTAAGCCGTATCAGTTCCAAGTGCCTTTTGTCAATGATGCACAGTTTTGATTCTACCGAGTACAAAACTTAAAGACTCGTCCATTAGTATCAGTCGAATTTTGTCAAGAGCTGGAAACTAGTTTCTCTATTTTTGGCACAGCGATGCACCACGTCATCAAAATAGAAGTCAATAAAAATGAAAAGATTTTAAAGCCGCACGCATTAGACTAATTAAAATATACGAGCTGGTAGCGTGAGCAAATTCGATTTGCATTTAAAATCGATTCGAAAATGTTTATCTAGGCGGCTAAATGCAAATAGCCAAATAGCCGAGACACCCCCACACGCAGGTCAACCAGTTTAAAGAGCAGGCTCATCCATCATTTTGATAGCGTGAACTGTAAGCCGGAATCGAAGTCGGATTTGGATTTGAAAATATATCGTTGACTATCTGTATATGTCTAATTGATGTCACTAAAGATGAACTTACATTTGTTGTGCTCTGCTGTTGCTTGTGTTGTTGTTGTTGTTGTTGCTAATCCAGCTTAAGGTGCTGACTCTGACATATTGCATGGGATTCTCACTGAAACAAGACAGAGCAACAATTCAGATTATGCAGGCAGTCAAAAAAACCATCACAAACTTAAAATAAATAATTAAAAAGATTAAGAACAACAAAGCAAAGGGTAGAAACAATAATAAACAAAAGGTCAAATCACAAATAAAATAACCGGTTTGACAATTTAGCAACATTTAAATTTAACTCTACTATTTTATTTTTTGTTCTCTTCTCTGTGGACGTCATTAAAGACGAATAAATATTTTAATAAAATTAGTTTTATTTACGCTACACATTTCCTCTCCGACTCGAGCTGAACTCAATAATATATATTAAGTTCTGACCCAATTTCCCATTACAAATTGTACAAAAAGGGAATTTCTCTGTAATTTATTGCATGTTTTGCTCATTAAATTGATTTTTCTTCCTCTGATTTTGAGTGCGAGTGTCATTGCCGGGATAACCAGACACCAGACAGACAGACAGACTGGCGGTCAAACTGTCAGACAAACAAGGAACACAGAAGCACACGAATGTCTCTCAGTGTTGTTGTTTTCAGCACGCTCGAGTTTCATAAAAAATGCCAATTAAGCGTGAATATAAGTGCCAGATAATTTTTCAGACAGCAGCCAATGTAACCCAAATTGCCAAAAAACAAAGACCAAGCTAAAATAAAAAATAAAGACCCCAAAATACGAGTTACAGCAATAAAAGCAGCCCCAACTGCACATCGAAAACAACAAAATAAAAAAATAAGATAAATAAAACTAAAGGAACAACATAAGTCTATGCTCTGCAAATGAAAGAAATTTTCATTTTCAGGCAGAAGATGTAACACAATGGAAAATGAAATCTGTAATTATTATGATTATTGAAATCCATATCAATCTGGTACTTAAATGGAATGCTACTCAAGCGATTAAATGAGGTGCAGAGACCACCCTGACGTGCTCTTGAGCATCGAGTGAAATCTTCAAAGCTGCCGTCGAATAAGCCTCATCGAATAAGCCTTGCTTATCATTCAAATGTGGCCATAAGTCTGATACACACAGAGAAAAAATTGTTAATAAATTGGTAAATACATTTTTAAGTTTAAATACATTTTATTTTCCAATTATTTAAAGTGTTTTTAAGTTGAGTGATATATGACATCTTCTTATACATGCAATCCATTTATTTAATTTTTGTCAGTGTAGAGGGCATTTGTTATTCGTTTCAACTTTAGCGCCTGACACAATAAAGCAGCTTTAAAAAATATTTACAACACTCAAGTACAGTTCAAGTGCTGGGCCAAGTCAGCGATATGCCCGACAATGTCCAAAAGTCCGACTCCAAATCAGACTCCGATTCGGACTCCAGGCAAAAACGAAGGCCCCCACATAAAGAAGAACGATACAGAGTGTTTCTTCTTTATTTTTTTGTATTTTGTATTTTTTTGTTTTGAGCATTTTTCATTTAACTGATGTCGATGTCCACTTCCATTGCCAGACGGAGACCCCAACCAGTCAACTCTTTGGATGACCGAGATCTGTATAGTTGGCATGTGAATTGGTTGCCTTTTATTTTTGTCGAACTTCATGCGGGATTCGTCTCAATTTCAATTTCAACTTCAACTTCAATTTCAATGCGCTGCACACACACTTTAACTAGCCAAGTTAATAAGGCAATAAAAACAAGGCAATGACAAAAAAAAAGCTGAGTTAGTACAAACTGAATACAATGATCATAATAACTAAGTACAAGTACATTTCAATGCTCTGTTGAAATGTCAACAGTCCGGGGTCGCATCTCATTTTTTCTTTTGATTTTTTTCGGTTTTTGGTTTTTGGGTTTTTGGGGAGATGCTCGTTTATTGCCTTTGCGATGCGGCTTTGATTTTGATAAATGTTTAATTAATTTTGTGCCTCAGTCAAACATTAAACATGGCCATTTTCAGACTTAATGAACAAAAATTAACAACACACTGAGAGCGAGAGGAACCAAGCGGAAGATCTTCAAAGTGAGTCTTTGAATTATTTTTTTTTTATCTTTTTTTGTTTTGATTTTTATGTTTGGGGTTTCTTGGTTTCTTGGCGTTTACATTATGCTGGCTTGTGTGTGGTTTGATATTATGAATGAATGTTTACACATGTGAAAAATGTTGTAATTAGTTTTTTCTTCTTCTTCTTCTCATCATCGCTTCTCTTCTGGGCGCCCTCTCAGTGATTTTCACCAACGGGGGCTTTGAAACAACTGCAAATTACAAGTTATTATTAATGTTAACAAGCGAAATCGCCGTGTACTTATGTGAAAACTCATTTGGCAGGGGGTCTTCATGATTTATTTATCTGTTTATGTACAGATAGTCGGATAGACAGACGGACAATCAAACATATGCTATACATTAATGTCTGTTTTTGATTTATGTGCGTATTGGTTGCTGTGCTATGTTATATAAGTGGGTCACCTGTCCCCTGGGTCAGATATAAAGTGTATTGACGAAAACTGGCAACTTAACGCGCACATAAAACAATCTTTGAGGCATCGCCAGTAGCTGGCAGTGGTATGAGTATGAGTATAAGTTTGAGTACTCGAACTCGTACTCGTACATAGAATTCAAATCAAAACGTTCCACAGTAATTATGCAAAAGATTTTCAAGTAAAGCTCATTGCACAAGCCATGGCCCAGAGAGACATGGCTATGACTTCGGCAAAACGGCTACAGTTTAGGCCCATCAACAAACGACAACGGCAACAACACGAGCTCGTAAAATATGCAAAATGTGTGCCAGGCCGTGCAGTCGACAGTCAACAGTCAGACAGTCAGACAGCCGGGCAGTCGGCAGTCAGGCAGTCCGTTAACGACTTGTGTCAATAAAAATCAAGCAAAGCACTGAAATGCATTGCATTCATGGATGTACTCGGCTCGTAAGTACGAGTATCTGTACATATTCTTCAGTTTGAAGCTGCCTCCGTTGCACTTGTTCTACTCATCGTTGTTTTTTGTGGTGTTGTGTTGTCTTGTGTTGATGCTGATGTTGTTGCAGCTGGCAGGAAAAATCGAAGAATGTCTAGACAGCAGACAGCCAAAGTCACTTCACATTGCACATTGCTTCCTGACTGCCTCTAACGGACGAGCGATGATTGTGAAGATGTGGATGTGGATATGAATGTGGATGTGGATGTGGTTTTTGTTGTGGTTGTGGATATAGCTGACGTTGCAGAGCTGCCTGTCGGTGCAATAAGTATTGCAAAATGTGAAAATAGTATTATATGCGGCATATAAATATGTGTTGGCAGGCCAAGTGCCAAGCATTGAGAATGAGTTGTATCTACCAACAAAAGCAATATAAATCTTTCAATATGCATATTTAATCTGGCATTTTATTTGAATTTTGAAATTACATTTTTCAATTTAATATTGATGTTATAGCTATTGAAATTTATATTTTATTTTTTAAATACTTTAAAATTGATTTATTTTTTTTCTAACGTTTCAAATCGGTTTAAAATTAAAACTTACAATTAATATTTATTCAAAAATTGAAAATAAGCTTTAATAATATATTCAAAATAAGCACCGCGCACATCTGAGGTTTCAACAGTCAGCCAGATAATTTTTAAAGACTTTATTTATTTTTAAACACATAACTTTTACTTGCAATCCCAAGTATAAAGCTACTTTTTGATGTTTATACAGAAAAACAAAAGACTTAGGCAACGAACTTGTCAGTCAACATCGTTTTATGACATGCAAACAAAACAAGATGCTCAATGGTCGACATTGCATGAAATTTATCATACAGCAAACATTGCACTTAGGTTATTAACAATAGAAAATAAAGTAAATAAATAAATGAAACGATAATCATAAAGCGGCAAAAGCAACGCTGGCAAAAGTTCTCAGAGACAGAGTCAGAGTCAGAGACAGAGACAGAGCAAGAGACGGAGTAACAATTTATGACACATGATGTTGTTGTTGTAGTGTAGCAGCAGCAACAACAAAATCAACAGCTACTCCACAACGTCGTCGACGACGACGACTGAAGTGTAACTTCCCACTGACCCAATTTACAAGCACTTAATGCCAAAAAGGAGAAGTTGTAGAAGAAATAAACAAAGACGAAAGTCAAGCTGGTAATGCATATCAAATAAAATTAAAGTAACAACAGCAAGTACAACAACAACAACATGTACAACAAGAGCAATGGAGCAGCAACAATGCGTGCCAACAAGACGACAAAAATTATGACCAAAATAGACAAATAAAAAATGTAAATTAAAATCCAAAAACTCCCACATATAAAAGTCGAGAAAGAAACTTGAACAAAAAGTAAAAAAAAAGGTCTGTCAAAATTAAATCATTACTCTTGGCTTACACTTTTAGTCCATTCCACTTGGCGAGCGTGCTTCCGGTTTCATTTTAGTGAAATTTTGCGCCTGCGGCAAATTTATGTGAGAAAACAACAACAACATCAACAGCAGCAGCAACATTTTTCATAGAAAATTATGAACGAAAACGAACAAATATACAACATACATGTATGTTTATAAATTTGCATATTTGCCGCCTTTGGCGCCTTAAAACCTATACTTATTAATGGCGTATTTGTTGTTAGACAGAAAAGCACGGGACAACCATAAAGCATCGGGCATCACGCATTAATTATTGATATTAAAAATTAGAAAAATCCATAATTGGCAAATTAATCAGTTTGATTTCACAAGCTTAACAGCTTTTGATTGTCAATTGACTTGCTTTAATTTGCCAAAAATTCTTCTATTTTTGGGTTCTAACCAATAATTAAGATGACAATTTTGAATTAATGAGATTAGCCTCAGAAAGTCACCGTAAGGTCAAATAGAAATCGGCGAGAAAACTTTCTTTGAAAAAAAAAAAGTTGATAAAAGTTATTAATTTTTTTTGTCACACATTGATAAGTTTAATTATACATAATTGAAATGTTATGTCTTATTTTCTGATGTAGCTAATAAAATTCCTTTTGTCAGATTGATTTTATTTTTGCTGCTCGCTGCGTTATTTGCTATTAATTTAATTTAAATAATTGAATCTGCTTAGTATTCATTGATTACTAATTTATTAGAGGCGCATTGAGCAGCTGCCGATGTTGTATTAAATCTTTACAACTTGATTTACTTGCCATATAAATAAAGTTGATACACAGATTGGCATTTACCCCTATCAATACTTGATTCTATGTTATTCATCACATAAATAAATAAACTATGCAATTAGCTATTTTTATAAATATTTGTTGATCTTTAAATACTATCAATGGTATACTAAGTTGTTAGATTTAGCAAAACAATGATAAATTAGTGAACTCCTGTGTGTTTGACACCGAAATTTTCAATTATGAAGCCATTAATATTTACAGAAACCCAAAAACATAAAGCGAACAAATTTGATTAATTGATTTTTTGTGCCGCTTGCCAAAACTGACCGATGGTTTAGTCATGCCCGAGCTCTTTTCTATTTTCGCAAATATTTTTGCACAGAAGGTGTAGCCGGAAGATTTTTCAGTTTCAGCTTTTGCTGCGCAGTTCTAATTAGCTAATTATACGCTAAATTAGTGTATAATTATTGTGAGCTAGGCCCGTGATCACGGCGAGTTTGCCAAAATCTTATATGTGCACACACATACTATATATGTCATTATCATATAGTATTTCAGCTATTCGCCAAATATTCGCAGTTCTCTCTATCGACTGAATCATGATTTCTCTTCTCTGATTTCTATGCTCTTTGCATTTGCTTTCAGAGATCTTTTTAATATTTCTAACAAGTTTCGGTTGACAATAGAGGCAACATAAGCATTCGAGAGTAAGCACATAACTGAAACAATAGAAGAGCATTTAAAATTAATGAAACAAGCTAAACATAGTTCCATATCTCAAGAGATACCCAGATCTATCCATAGATTTTCAATCAGTCGGTTGTGTTTTTATTTCTACATACAAAACGATAAAGATAAAATCCAAATTTATTCCCAAACGATAAGATGATGTTTCTTTGTATAAAAATTGCTTTTTGTTTTTCTTTTCTTTTTATTTATATAAAAAAAAAGTATTTTTTATATCAATCTATAGAAAATTTAAAGCAGTTATTTATTTATTTTTTTTTTGGCATGATCAGCAACAAATAAAAAAAACGTCATATGTGTATAATGTGTTTTTTTTCTTTTTTTTTGCTTACGTCAAACAAAAGACTTGGGCAACGAACTTGCACTCACCAGTTTAAAGTTGTAGGAAATTGTATCCAATTTGAATAGCTTAATAAATCCATATAAAGGTGATCGCGGCTGTGTTATATTTTTTCTCTTTCTCTCTTAATGTATATATGTATAGATATATAAATATAGATGTTGGAATTGATAACGTAGACAATTCTGTTGTCTGGTGTTTCACACTTTTGCATTAGTTTCTCACATGGCTCTCAGCTCAACGCAAACTCAGCCCATTATGGCCATTATTTATGGCTCTCAATTGTTGGGCTCACTCACACACAAATCATAAGTAGAAGTATTATCAACTTATCATACAATACAATACATAATTCTTGCACTTTTTATTTTTTCCCCTTTTGGGCGGCAGCTTTTTAGCTCATTAAAAATTCTGGAAAATTAATTTAATTTTCGCCTCGTTAATTAAAAATACTGCAATAATCGGACGGTTTCTATCGCTGTTTCAACTTCCGTTTGGCAGCTACGATTTCCGTTGCGTTGAATTTTTTTTGCGCGGCAAGTTGGCGACAGGAGTCGCCGAGACGCCCACGAAGACGACGACGACGACGACGATCGTGATTGAAATTTTTGGCGGTCGGCAACCGACGGCAAATGAAAACGGCGAGTATACGGAAGTCGGAACACAACGACAACCACAACGACAACGATAACGACGACAACGAGAAACGCTATTGAAAAGTCTCCGCTCTCCGCTTCGTGGCGCACGCAACGCACAAACACTTGAAACTGAACTAAATCTCGCCGGGCTCGGACCCGGGCCAGCAAGTCCAAGAAGTTGCTGGCCCGCAGCAGCGATCGCTGCTCTGCTCGCTGCTCTGCCCGCTTCGCAGTCTCTAAGCTGAGAGCATGACGGCAACACTGAAAGAGCGAGATATAAAAGTTTCTATGTGTTGTTTTTATTTTAGCTATTTTTGGGATTTGTTGTTGTACACTGGACAAGCGGTAAATGATAATAAAAGCTGCCTCGCTTTTATATTTTGGTGGATGTCGACGTCGACGTCGACGGCGCTGCCAGCAAACTAAAAATCAATGAAAACGTTTTGATCTTTGGTTGTGGCTGTTGTTGTTGTTGTTGTTTTTGCTAAGAGTTAGCTGTGCGCTCTTCGCGCTCTATTAGCTATTCTGATTTATATATTGTATGTATAATATATTTGTCAATTATTTTTATGTTTGTTCGTTGCCTAAGTCTTTTGTTTGGTCCAAAATCATTTTCGGCTGTAGCATTTCTCATTGTGCGCCGCATTTTCGATCTTTTTCTCTTTGATTTGTAGTGGGTTTTGTTATTATTGTTAAATTTTAAGTGTGGTTTATTTTTAGGGATCGCCATTGTAATACATTTTTGTGGGGGGATTTGCATAGATCGGGCAGTTCACGCGCATATATATAGATTTATAAAACTGTCAACATTTGTTGCGTTGCGCCCCATAAACTGAACAGTTTATGAGTTACTTTGGCTTCGTTTTTGTAAGGCACTGTGCAAATTTCGGTGTTTGCCAAAAGGTACAAAAAAAAGAAATACCTTTTGACCTCTAGAATTTCGAAAGGCTGCCATAATGGACACGCCCTGCTCTCCAAAACTTTCCAATAAGCCCAATATTTTCTCACACAATTATGCTGCCCCATTGATAGTTATTTTTTTTCTTCGTATACAATTTAACGTTCATTGATGTAGTCGCAGTTGGTGTCTCTTTCTTGCAGTCTTTCTCTCTTTCATATAATTTATCAAAAGCTTTTAGTCAATGATTTCGAATTTACGATTTCGATGCGATGTCTGGCCCAAAAGTTGTGACGAGTTGTTTCAATGGCCCATTGATCTGTTGGATTTCTTAAAAGCCTTTGAGACATTGGTTGAACAGTTCTTTGAGTGCGACCCCCATAAGCGTTTACTAATTCATTTCACTTCCACTTATTAGCTACAACATCTAGAACAACAACAACAACAACAACGATAACAACTTGCACCTGGCTTGGCCTCTTAGAGTTTTGCTCCATTTAAAACATTTCAACGTCAATCAATATGCATTTTGAGCTCAATCTTCCGTTTCGATTTTCGGTTTTCGTTTCGTTTCGTTTTAGCCATATCTTTTTTTTATGGCTTAATGCCGTTTGCTGGGCTTTTGAACACTTAACGCTACATTTAAGGGGGTCCCATTGTGTTGTTGTTGTTGTTGTAGTTGTTGTTGCATTGCCATTACCCTGCTTATTAGTTTGTCATATCTGTGGCTATCGCTGCTGATCATCTACACAGAGAAAAACACAAAAGTCCGTGATAAAACCAATCGATTTTAACTTTTATCTTGTTCTTAACAAATATTTGAATCATTTCTTAAAGGGATTTTATATTTGATTTAAATAATTTAGGTTTATTTGCCTATTTTATTTTCAGATTATTGCAAGATTTTGAACAATTTTTCCCTAATTTTAGACATTATTTAATTTTTAAATTTAAGAATTATTGGTCCTATGATTAAAAAAATTGTCGTTTTTTCTGAGTGTCATTAAAAAAACAAATGCCGAAGTATAAATATATAGGACTTAATGATTTTTTTCCGTGTATTTTTACTCTCCACCCATTTACCAGTCTCATTTGCATCTTACAGATGCTTTACAGCAGCACATTTGAACGGCAATCGCAGCGTTTTCTCACATTTCGCTGCCAGAGATGGGTTTTTCAATTTTGAGCATTTTTTATGAATTCTTAATAATGTATCTTTTATGTTTGATTTGACACCTTGCGACGAGCGTTTCCAATATTAACGGTTTTTTAATTACCCTATGCGCCCCATTGGTTCGGCTACTCGACTTTCTTGTTGTTGTTGCTGTTGGCCAAGTCTTTTGTTTTGTTAGCCAGCTTACACATATACATAAATGTAGGTACATATGTAAAAAAGTGAAATTGAAATTGAATATAGAAATGAGTGTAGTAATAATAATAAGAATAACAATGGAGTTCAGCTCATTAACTTGCCGCTTTCGTCAACTGTTGAACTGCCGAAATGCCAAATAGCGCCACGTCATGGCCAAGGGCCTGCAAGAAACTTGAACAAGACTCCATCGGCTGCTACCTGGAAAACACTTGCCCCACTGCAAGTCCATTTCTGTGGCATGCAGCGCCCACTCAACTACTCTTTTTTCTCATTTTTATTTCTCATTTTTTGGGCTGGTCTGCCGCCCCGCTTGACCCATTTAATTCAACTGCTCAGCTATTTTTGTGCTCTCCAATCTTCTGGCTCTGACTCTGACTCTGGCTCTGACTCTGGCTCATTGTTAAGTGTAACTATTAGTTCGGCCGCTGTGTGCTACGTTTCCAGGTCAACGGGGCAATCAATCATATTACAGTGTAAGAAATTTGTATACTCGTACCTCAGCTGCCGCACGACGTGCCGCACAAATAAAAATGCCGAAACAAAAATGTATCAATAAACAACTACACAAATTTATTCTTACTTTAAGCGTACTCGACTTGGTTCTACCCTGTAAATGCCAAAGGAAGCCTGCATGACTTATTTATTGAGCTTGAGATGTAAATTTTGTATATATAGTTATTTAACTTGCAAGATTTAATTATTTTATTTTGAAAAGGGAAATCTCTCTTTGTTTTATCTTTCATTTTTGTAATTTTGTGGTAATGGATTTGACAACAACAATAAAAATAATTTGTTAAAATAATTAATTACTTTTCACTATATATGCTTAGTCGGATATCAGACTGGCTTCAAAGTTTCATAACTTAGCCAAAACTTATTCCATTTCCAAGCGAAATATCATTTTGCGCTTGGTTCAGCTTTTAAATTCAATAATTCAAATTTAATTAACTTCACACAAATTATTTTTTTTCCATAACATGCCGATTTTTAATATTCAAAGTATTAAATCTTGAGTTTCAAGATTTATAATCAGATTCTAGATATAGTTTATATAGTCATAATTGGTATGAAATAACATTTTAAATTTTATTCTGAGACGTTTCATTTTTTTTTCTAAAAATTTATAAATTTATTATAAATTAAATAAATTAATTTAATTTTTCGCAATTCTTTAACCTAAATCCTTAACTCAAGGATCTCCTATAGTATTTAATTTTAACTTGCTAACTTTCTAGCTAATTTTGCTGAGGAGAAATGCCTTTAAATATTTCTAGATTATTCGATTCTTTGCTCTTATAAATAGTTCTCAGTTGAATCGCAATTTAGTTATTTGGAAATTATTTCTAAATTCCACGGAATTAGTTTGTTATTTTCTCAGCATATTTCTAAGTACTTGGGGCCATATAGAAATCAGCGCAGGAAGCGCATACCACAAAAAGCTGCACATTCATTACGCTGAGTATGAAAATGAGTTTATTTTCGTTTATTTACTTTGAAAATGAACTTTTCTCCCCATGCTCTCGATCTCTAGCTCTCGTTGTTGTTGTTGTCGTTGTTGTTGCTGGTGTTGTTACCGTTGTGTTACTCGTTGGGCGGATGTCGAGTGTTTAGCGGAAAGTGAAAAGTACTGCTTAAAATAGCTTAGTTTGCAGGTTTCGCCTTGCGGAAGTTGGCCACTAACAAAAATGAAAAAAATAAAACGCTAACAAGTCAAGTTGTCTATCATAGAAAAGCAATTTCCATGCCAATGATTTATGAGCCGCTTAACCGGCCCATTACAATCTTATCTCTGGGCTATTATGTACACCATTTGAGCTGACAAAATATATTGTGCTCGAATCTAAAGCTGGCCGTTGTCGTTGTTGCCGTTGTCGTTGTTGTTGTTGTTGTTGTCGTAGTTGTTGCCACTGCCACTGTCTCTGTGCCTCGTTGTGGCACTGTGACGCTGACATGTCGCGCTTATCGCCGCAAAACTATCAAGAGACACACATAAGAGACAGACAGACAAACACAAACACAAACACAAACAAAATAAAACACTAGCCAAAACAAAGCCAAAAACTTTGACAAAAGGCTTGCAGTACTCAGTGTATAGTGTACAGTGTACAGTGTTTCTCAATTGTTAGCCACCACGCACGCGCGCATTTAGTTAAACATATTCAAGCTCGAGTTTCAGTTTGCACATTTCGAGTCCAAGTCTAAACATTGTGCCCACATTATCCACTAGAGACACTGCGACTCAGTCTTTGTCTCTGTTTCTCTGTGTGGGGGTCTATGCAAATGCAGCTCCAACTCGAACTCATTGAATGACCCTCGTTAGGCCTACTGCGTGTCTGTCCGTCTGTCTGTCTGTCTTTTAGCCGCACGTCAGTCACGCTTTGTTTGGCCTGTCAAGATGACAAGTGTTTGCTTTGGACGCAGCTTGTTGCATGCAACTCACAGCTTACAGCTAACAGCTTACAGCTAACAGCTTGCAACGCGCAACGTGCAACTTGCAACTTGCAGCTGGCGCTACGGCCAAGTAAACTTGACATTTGATTGTATTTTAATTAAAAAGCAGTCGAACATTCAAACAAATATTTATTGCGTTGTGCGAAAACTCAGCCAAGTGCGTGGTCAAAATCAAAGGCTACAAAATTGACTCTGACTTGTTGTTCATATCTCAAAAATTAATTCACGCAGCGGTTATTATACGCCAGCGGGGGGTGTGTGTGTGTGTGTGTGTGTGCGAGGGAGGAGGGGGAGGGGAGACATTTGCTATTGGCCATTTGAACAGCGTCCGTGACCGTGCGCCAGACCAACAATGACGACGACGCCTAGCGAAATGAGGTCGAAATTATTTGCAATTTATTGAAGGCAATCATAATGCTTATGAGCCACAGTTTGCTTTATTCGTACGAGTTGTGGTTGTTGCTCGGTGCTGCGGTGGTTGTCTGATGGCAATGTGGTGCGGTGGTGCGGTGGTTCGCTGGTGCTTTCCAACCTGTCCGTGGCGTCGACTTTTATTAGTTCTTCAGCTGCTTTAGTGTTGCCATTGAGCCATGAAATACCGTTTTCTAAACTTCATTTATATAGATACACTTTAACCAAAGAATGTGGATTCGTTTGGGGCTGAGGCAATACTACAATAATATGACTTATGCACATACATAAAATAGTATTACGGCATTGCCTGAATTTTCTAGAGAGAGAGAAATAAACATTACATTGATCTCAAGTAACATTTTCTAACTAAAAATAGGTATAAATAACCCTTTAATTTTGAACCAAAGTTTTTAAAACACTAATTAATTGACACAGAGCTCTTAAGTTGAGATTGAAGCTAAAAAAAATGAATATAAGCAAACAGAGACCGTAATAATTATAATTTAAAAAAAATAATAATTATTAATTTGTTATTTTCATCAATAAAATATTATTACATTGTAATATTCGATCTTTAATAGATTCCAATAAATAAGTACTATAAAAATTATCTGAATGAATGGGAAAATCTGAGATACTCTTTTTATTTTTCTGAAAACTGAGTAAACCTTTTTTTGTAATTTTAATTATGCAGAATAGTTTTTACTTTTATTTGGAATTTTATTTTAAGCTTTCATCTTAATCCGAAGCGTCTTGAGTCCTAAGTCAAAGTCGGAATGTAACCGTTTGTCCATTAATTACATCATATTTATTTTGGCAATTGTCTAAACTGTATTTTATGTTGACTGCAAGACGTAAATATCTAAGCAACTGTTTCTCTTACGACTCGAATGGAGTTGATGGAGGCATTGAAGATGCCATTCCAGTCCGTCTGCCTGTCTGTCTTTCTGTCTGTCTTTCAGTTTCTCAGGCGCACAGCTGGCCTGGTCTGGCGTTGTCAATTCTGGCAGGAGATTTGAATATGGTATGAGCTCTAGAAGAGCTACAAATAAACATTGTCGTTGTCTTTCATGCTTTTCATGTTCAGCGTGATCATTCAATGCTGTGCATCTCCAGCTTCAACTCCATCTCCATCTCCATCTACATCTGCAGCTCCAACTCCAACTCCAACTCCGATTTCATCTTCATTTTGTGCGCAGGTGTTGGATAAATATCAAAATAGTGCAAAATCGTGCATACGAAATTTGTACGTGATGCCATGTTGTAGGTGTCGGTTTTAGGTTTTGGGTTTCGAGTTTCAGACACAGATTCAGATTCAGTTTTAGTTTCAGTTTCGGCATCGACTTCACGCCGTCCAATTTGAGGCACCCGAAGCGACTCACAGAACTGTCGAAACAAAGGCAAAAAGGGGGCATTTATTGTAACTAAGCCACAGTTGATCGTCATTGACGAGGGCTACATGAAATGCGTGTCTCATTCAAATTGCTCAAGTCACACACACACACACACACACACTCGCATACACTCAGCGATGTCATTAAAAAACGTTTAAAATAAATTTTTGCGCTTTTATTAACTCTGACATTTGAACAAAGGCTTTTGTCAGCTTTGCTGCCTGTTGTCTATCTATTATTATGATTAAAATATCTCAAGAAAAGAAGTTTATTTAACCCGATGCCGCTATATTTTTCATTATGCCAGCTCGCTGTTTGTTTAAGTAGCCAACAGTTCACAAAAAAATAGAAAAAAACAACTGAAATATAAATTTATTGTTGGTTTTTTGGGCCGCGCTTGTTATTTCATTGTTGTTTTCTTTACTGGGCTTTTCAAATCAAACTGCTCCACATTCAATATTTGAACGCATTCAATGCTACACATGGCTTTGCTCTTGTTTATTTTCATAATGTCTGCCCGAATCGGGCCCGGGACACACCTCAAAAAAAGGCAACAACAGTGAGTGCCACTGATAGCCACCGTTGCGACTCCCGAGTTTCTCAAATCTCAATTCGACACCAAACATCGACACCGACTCCGACTCCGACAATCGACATTAACTCGACATCGACATCGACATCGATATCGACACCGACGCGTCGGCTTCTTTTTTTAAGCTAGCCAAAACTATGCGGCATTTAAACATTTACGATTTGTTTTAAATAAAAGCAATCGCCATACCGCCAAAAAGTGTTGACTGTATTGCAGTTTAAACATCACACACCCTCAGAAAAATGCTGTGTAATTTTAATCTTTACACTTTGAATTAACTGTTGTAATATGATATGATTTAGATATAAATATGATATCAGTCGATCGATTGTGTGTGTACTGTCATTATAATTAAATATAAAAATAAACAATTTAAATAATTATTTTTAAATTTTATATATTAATAAAATAAATTTAAATTATTTACTTTTCAATTTATATTTGGAATACATTTTTTAATTATTAATATTTTTCATGATAGCAGTTATACATATTAAAATATATTTTTTGTTAAATAAAAATATGTTTATTTTTACTATGCGTTTTCTCTCTGTGTCTCACATAATCACAAAGGCGCAGCAATGTTTCTCTTTATTTCTCTCGCGATACGACGTGATATTCCGAGTATTGGCTTGACATTAAAATCTGTAAATAATTCGCGCCATTAATCGTGCGACGATCTGTCCACTCCCCCCTCCGTTTTGGTCCCCTCTTAACTGGCCCAAAAAAATGCGATCTCAAGTTGTTTGATTATTTATTTATTTAGTGCTGTTGTCCGAGCTTTTGTTGTTAATAATTTAAAATATTTGTGGCTCGCTTATTTATGGCGCAATTTGCCTGATAATTTGCTGCTCAAAATGTCGATGAAGTGCCGACGACATTTAAATACAACATAAATAAATATAAATTAAGTAAATGCAAACATATATGTAAATAAAGAAACTACTGAGCATCAATCAGCATGTTTACATGCTTTTGCCGGCCAACTAAATTATTCCATTCGCATACCCCGTATTCAAAACAACTCTTTAAAATAAAAGAGATAAAGATGTGATAAGTCGTTGTGGGAAGCTCCCAGCGGGATATATCCTTATAAAGTGTGCTGTTCATTTTTGAACAATAATTGGAAAATATCTTCACTATTATTACAGGCATTTAAATTGACTTAATAAGGAATTAAAAGTGTTATCATGTTTGTGGAAGAATATTGTTTTATTAAATCTTTATCTAATTTTTGGGAGTGCATCATTTTACACTTTCGATTGTCTTATCAGATCTAAAGAAGATTCGTTTTAAATTAAACCACTTTTCGACGTCTGAATCAGATGATGTTTATTCCATAGTACAAAGCTATCTGAAAGTTACAACCAATTAGTCAACCGATTTGGACTTTTGCTGAGTGCAAAGCATTTATCAAACTTTACATGATCAAGAATGGAGCAACATTTAAATGAAGCAATTAGCATAGATCCGCATTAACCAAAAACAAAACATGAATAAATAAATTATTTGAAATCTTTAAGGGTCGTTAAATTAATTAAAATTAACATATTTTAGCATGCATATTCATGCTCAATCAAAAGTGATGGAGACCCGAGTTTGATATTCGGTTACTCGGCTCGGATTCTCGGCTTATTTGGTATGCACCTCCATTAAGCGAAAACTTTGTATTATATATTTCTTGTTTGCGTTTATATGCTGTTGACCATGTCGGAAATTGGGCTGCAGGCTATTAAAAATGTTCAAATTTAAAATCAATTAAGCCAAATTTATGCTGACATGAGACAAATCTGAGGCAACATTCGACATCATTTTGCGTAGGCGGCCATAAAAATAAAAGCTGAGCGCGACTTGAAAATGAAACAAACTACAAGATGAGACTCGAGTTGGTAGCCCATTACCAAGGCATAAACAAATCATTAGACGCTTGTTTTCTTTTTTGTTTTTATTATTTTATTATATTTGATTCGTTGTGATTCGATACGATTTTTGGAGCAACGGCAGCTACTGATTTATGCGACAACTACACGCGATTTAGAACTAGTTTCTCGGAAGTTCGGAAGGAGGACCAAGAGGACCAGGCCAACGATTGTTTTGTTTTTGGCCACCTACAGCGTGATGAATAACAATTAGTGGCATAAATCAATGACAATCGGCAATCGGGCATCGACGAGTGTCTCAAAAGGCAAACAAGCGCATAAATAACGAAAACACAAACACAGTCAATAGCTACAATGTGCCATCTATCCATCTACCTATCTCTCTATCTGTCCATGATTTTCGGCCACATTCCGAGTCCCATTCGGTCTGCTCACTTGTCGTCTGCTTGCCTCTAATTGCTGCGCGTCAATGTTTACCGAGCTGTGGGTGTTCCTCCGCACGCATTTGTTGTCCGCTTGTTGACCGCCATTGGAATACGATTTTCGGTTTTTGAATCTCCGAGTTTCGGCATTTGTTTACTTATTCTAATGAAGCATCGCCACACACGGCCCACATGGCGCATGCGCAACGTCTCAACCTCCTTCCCTTTTTATACCCTTTTTTTTACTATCGGAGGGTATTATAATTGTGTTATCCATCTGTTTCTGGCTGACTGCTTTACCGTTCTGAAGCTCAAACGGTAAGAACTACAGTAGCTCACAGTTTATTTCAGCCAGCACCTCCAATAACAGTTTTGGCGTCTATAAAATCTAAACTGAACGAGATATCAAAAAAATTTAAATGCAGGTTGTTAGTCTGATGCTTCAACTTATAAAATATGACTTCATTTATTTTAAAAATATTTTTCCAATATTTTATAATAATTGAAAACTACAAAATCAACCAAAAACAATGAGAAAGCTTATGTCAACCACTTAAGAACACAAATTTTTACAACTTAGTTTTTAATCAAACAACAAAAATAATACTTTATCTTATTATCCCTTTGGTCAACCATCAGGAATCTGAAATTTGTACACAACATAGATAAACTTTGCTTAAGGCATCTCAATAAAATGCATACACATTTTTTATTTGATATCGAACTTAAATTTCATAATTAAATCTCATTGTAAGTTACCCCATTGTATGATAAACTGTTTTATTTTCTGAGATTATGTCCACCAATCTCACAGATTGTGTATTTAATATTTTCTAATTTATTCAAAACATATTTTTGTGAAATTGGTCAAGGGTATCAAATCTTCGATGTTGTTCGATGCTTTCTTTCTTGTTTCTTACTCTCCCTGTCTCTTTCTCCCTGTTGACTTTTGCATGCGCTATGCGGAATGCGGTATGAGTACTCACATGATCTCATGTAACTCAATTCACATGATTCATGCGCTTTGGCAGCGTCAACTGTGAGAAAAATGATTGAATTAAAAGATATGCACGCGTGGAGACGGGGGGAAAGTGTTTAGTGTGAGAGGGAGGGGGAGGTTACCAGGCTTGTTACCAGCTTGGCGAAATGTGTAACTGTGCAGGCGTTCGATTTTAATCGCTTCATTTAAAATGCCGCTCGATACGCATCAGGTAGCCACCATCTCAACAGCCAGCAGCAGTTGCAGTTGCAGTTGCAGTCAAAGCTGCAGTCAAAGTTGCAGCTGCAGCTGCAGCAGCGCCACATTGCGTGCCACTTGCTGCGATCTCGTTTTGACCAAAAATAAAACGCTGCTGGCCAAAAAGAAACCAATTGCAGCGAAAACCAATTGCAGCACCAACAACAATGTTGCCAACACATTGATTTAATTTTTTATATTTATTTAATGGCAATGTCGAAATGGTTTAATTAAATTGTACGTGCGAATACTTTGAGTTATCAGTGTGCAAATGAATCGAACAATTTTAAGCCTTGCTGTTTTTAATTTTAAGTCTTATATTATTTTTAATACATTTATTTTTAATTATAAATATTCTTTTATTTAATTATTAAATGTCTCGCTCAAAACTTTTTATATACTTAAAAAAAAAAAAACATTGGGCTATCGGTGTAGATATTAATAAAAATGTTTACTCTTTTTTATTTTAAAATTTAAATAAAATTTAAAATTTAATAATATATTTCTTTTAGTTTAAATAAAACATAAATAGCAATTTGAAACATTTTTAAAATTTTAAACAAAAAAACTATTTTTTTTAATAGATATTTTTTAGTTTAATTTAAATATCTAATAGATTTCTTTAGCTTATTTTTTTGATGCTAAGATAAATTTGTAAATTCACAAATGACTACACATTAATATTATTTTATTCATTTATTTGATGGCTTTCACGAAATTCTTTAATTAATTGTTTATGTCCGACTACTACAAATACTTTGAGTTATCAGTGAGAATATGAATCGAATGTGAATTGGATTTGCATATAAACATATTCTGCTATTTCCCATAACTATTCAAGTGCAGTCGGAGTCACATCTAGGCGATTTGAACACGTGTCTTTCCTGGGCCTTGGCTGTAAATCAAATTGCCTAATGATGCATTTAGCGCTTGAAATATGCCAATGCAGCCACGCCGGGTCACTAACTGCGGATAATTTACAGCAAACGTAGCCGGTGTCGAGACACGCCGGCAATAGGCAGTCTCGGATTCAGATAGAGAGAGAGAGAGAGAGAGAGAGAGGGGAGGAATTCGAGTATTCGATGCCTTTAGCTTGAGATTGCAGCGTGTGCATGTGGCGGCATTATGGCATTATGGCCTATCAAAGTCAAGGTGGATATTAAATGTTGAAAAATATGTGAGTTCAGCTGTAAATACATACGTGTATTTGCAATTCTCACAGCCGGCGCACAGAAATCAACACCAATACAATCGCACATATCATACTAATGATGCAAAATAACTTTAACGGCGTTTTTCTTGTTGATGTTGTTGTTGCTTTGGCAACAACAAGGCCGACAATGACAGACGCGGCTAAGAGCACAGAGGGGGTAGAGAGGGGAAACAACTGGTTCTCTCTCTCTCTCTCTCTGGCAATTGCATTTGCAGACACTGGCCAGAGCGAGCTCTCTATTTGAAATAAAGGTCGTAAGACAAGCGACAAAAAAACTAAATCAGTTTCTGTTTTCAATTCGAGGAAAATCAAGTGTTTTTCCTAAGCGTATGTTGTGCCGATTTGGTTGACATGGTCAACTTAAGCAGAAAAACAGAAGAGATTTATTGTCCAACTGTTTTGGACTGACATCAGATGAGCAGTTGCTCCAGTTCCTAATCTTGACGCTATCATCAATATATGATATTTAAGTCGGAGTCTTTTATTTTTTTCGTTTGGGTTTCTTTTAATTATGCATTTAAAAGATTTATTTATGCAGATTGAAAGCCATCGAACTTTGTGTATCTATGAAATTGGATATACCTTTATTTTTATTGATTGGCATACTTATCATCATCATCATCATGATCATGAGATGCCGATGCCGGCGCCGTAAATAATCTCAGTCAAAAGAAAGCTGAGATGAAACTTCAATGACTGAATTTATTTATTTCCGCCTGAAGATTGGAGAACACATGCCATTTGCTGCTCCTCCGCTCCAATTTGTTATGCTTCGGGTTTCGCTGCTCACAATAAACGCTAAGAAAGCGGTCTTAAATCAAATCGCTTAACAACGGAAGCTTTGGCGTCAGCTCAACCACCACAATCATGAGCGAGAAAAAAAGACAAAAAATTAATCAAAAGAAGCAATAAAGAAATCTTAAAGCAAATAAAAAGTTTGCCACGCCGGGAGACAGCATGAAATTGGGTCTAGATGCGGCTTTTGCCCCCGGGGCTAATTTGCAAATCTCAAGAGTGACCGAAGACTGTCTACGTCTCTGTCTCCCTCTCTCTCTCTTTCTATTTACATTTATGTCTCTTTTTTAAATTGGTCATGGCACGCAAGGGCGTCAACTGTTTTGCTGCGTAATCTTAGGGCAATTTTCGATAGCAACGATGACTTCGACACGCTTCACAGCGGCATCAATTAAAGTCTCTGGAAAGTAGAACAAATCCCCCACTGTACCACCCGCTCTTCATTCCACTGTCGTGGCTAGAAAATAGCAACAATTGAGCTGCAAAAGAGAGCACAAGAAATATACTGATATTGAGCTA
This sequence comes from Drosophila suboccidentalis, assembly GCA_037043435.1. Taxonomy (NCBI): domain Eukaryota; kingdom Metazoa; phylum Arthropoda; class Insecta; order Diptera; family Drosophilidae; genus Drosophila; species Drosophila suboccidentalis. The sequence goes on from JBAMBK010000908.1 coordinate 100,785, forward strand.
TGAAAAGGCCAATTAATATGAATAACTCGTTTTAATGGAATGTCGAAGCTTTTGCGCTGTAAAAGCAAAACATTACTCATACGCACTGGTGGCAGGTTAAAGACTTAACGTCCACCACTGAAACTGAGCCGAGCTGAACTGAGCTGAACTGGACTGACTATAGCTAATATTTATGTTGACTTTTGTGGCTTTGGGGCAGGTAGCAGGCAGCAGGTAGCGATGCCTCCGTTGCGACACGTTACGCATACGCCGCGTTGGCCCGTTGAAATGCCTCATATTCGTTATGATAGGATAGTTTGTCGTGGCCATGATTGATATGCGCTCGCATAATATGATCGATCTCTTTTTTCATCATCAATTACACTTTGAATGGCTTATGGCCAACTTTGGTTCATTGTATGGACAGTGCCGTTAACTTTGATAGTTTTTTTCTTCTTTGTTTTCGTTTGAAATAAAAACCAGCAAAAAAAAAAAAACAACAAAATTGTTAATAATAGCACACGTTGCTTTTTGCACTGGCATTTTGTGGGTTAACTGCATATTAGTTACTGTTTGCTTTTGGCCGCACGGGCCACACACACGCCAAAGTCGAATTCGAAGTCGAAGTTAAAGTTGAAATCGAAATCGAAGTCGAAGTTGTAAAGAGTTTCAACGTGTTTTTAGACTGAGTGTGCGCTCTTTTAGTGAGCCATTAACAGTTTGGGTTTTAGCATATGTATTGGCCAGTTACCGTTTAGTCCAGTTAACGCCTGCATTTTAACCCACTTAGCCAAGTTCTCGACTCAACGGCAGCAGCAGCAGCTGCTTTGTGTCTCGATCACTTCAACTGATTATGCAAATGCCATGCTTCACATTTTTTTATATTTTTGATATTTTTGAAGTGCTTTAATCAAAAGCTGATGCTGGGAACTCAAAACTGACAAACTGGCAACTGTCAGACTGAGTCGAGTTTGTTTTTTATTTTGTAAAACTGTCGACTAAATTTGCATAAATGATTTCTTTATCGAAATAGCCCAATCGTCTAGAGTTGCGTACGAGCTGGGGGCGTGGCATGACTAGCGAACGTGCGTGTCTCGACATGATTGCCGTCTCACTCTGTTTTACACGGCGGCCTGTAAAATTGACATGTCATTCGCTTCCAAATGTCTCGGCATATGAGTTTTTTTTTTGCTGAGGCGTGGCGTAAATTGAAATTTCAAGTAATTTCAATCAATTTTCAAATAGTTTATTTTATGACTGAGGTGATTCTATGCATATTTTGGAGCAAAAAAGGCAATGACATAATCAGAATTGAATATTTACTACTGGCTTAGTTTACGTAGTTCATTTAAGTCAAAAATTTAATATTACAGTTATTTTATAGTTTTTTTTAAGTATACATATTAATTTATATAACAATTAACATTTTTAGCAACTTAAATAATTTTTTTTTAATGTAAAATTTATATTGTCTGGACTTTAAATAGATCAAAAAGAGAAACACATTATTATTACACTTAAAGTGAAGTGATTTCAATAAATTTATTTAAACTGTAATAAATAAAGATCGCGACTTTTGAATGTCTTTGAATAAGTATAAATAAAATAATGAAATAATAAATCAATATTTTCAAATAATTTAAATACTAACTAAATAAGCAGCAATAAATAAGGTTATATTTTTAAAAATTATTAGTAGCAACAATACCATTTACATCTCGCTTTTAACTCAAACATGTGGTTGTATTTGAAGTTGATTTTCAGCACTTTCAATGGATTTAACCATATGAAGTGGCAAGTATTGGTTATGTGTTTGACCATTAGATACGATGGTTGTTTCTTCCAATGCTCAACACACACACGCCCCTCCTCCTCCTATCCGCCCCCTCTGTCCACCCCTGTCCACCGCTGTCTGTGGTTCCTTATCTGACTGCCTCGCTGGCCACGCCATTTGCATGCGCCGCTGACAGCGCAACATTTTGTTGCCTGGCTACCAATTCCGCAGTTGCAGTTGCATGAACTGAACATACATATATCTCTGTATGTGTGTGTGTATGTATGTGTGTGTGTGTTGCACTTAGTTAGGTTGTAGTTTGACTTGCAGCCTGGCATTAGTTGTAGCTCGTTTGGCTGCAGGTTGCAGTTGTTCTTGTTGCAGTTGTTGCAGTTGTTGCTCGCTCGTTGTTCGTTGTTCGTTGTCATGTACGAAAATTGTAGCGCGCATTGCTGCAGGAAATAGTTCAAACATATCAATTTTATTTTTATTTATGCTAATAAACCGTTAGGCCGCCTGAGTGAATTATTGGCCACATACAAACACACACACACACACACACACTCATACGTACTAATACGTATTACATACAGTTCATGCTCCTGTCATAGCCAAAAAAAAAGACAGAGGGAGATGGAGTTAAAGTTAGAGACTGATATCGTTAGCGATATCGATAGCGAGGTGAAATCTGTGCCTGCATTTTGATTAATCAAATCAAATTAACGCCAAATTCCCACACAAATCAATGCAATTTGTGTTGTCTCTTTCTCTCTCTGTCTGTACACATATCTCGTTCACTCTCTCCCTGTCCGTCTCTAACTCAACTGGCGAAAGTGTTGAATCCAACACCCACCCAAATGTAGCAACAAACCTGGCCAAAATGACAGCCGTGCCCCTTCTTGGCCCACATTTGGACCAGGTTATGGGCGCGGGCGTCGTCAACAGGCAAATGCAAAGCAAGTGCAGGCCAAAAACAAATAAACCAAAAAACAGCAAAATCAATCTAGCTGGAATTACACTCTCTCTGTCTTTGTGGCTGTCTCCGTTTCAGTTTCAGATTCAGATTCGGTTACAGCCTGTTAAAGGCAACTGACAAACTGCCACAAAAGCAACAAGCCAAAACGCAGCATTGGAGTTTGATCGACAACGAGATACCCAGCACTCTGAGATGGAGTCATTCCTACAGGAATTACTTAAGTAACTTAAGAGAACATAATTCAAATTGTATTTAGATACAATCTTTGGCTACTCTCAAATGTACCAATTACTCTTCAGAGATTTTACAAGAATTATAATTTATTGTATTAAATTTAAAACATTTATTAATTGAATAAAAAGGTAACTTATAAAGAAATGTTTGAGAAGACGAAAATGTTCTATGATTCCGAATTTAATTATTTATATCAACAACGAATAGAAAACACAACAATGTCAACTATATTTTGAAAGACTAAATTATATAGTAAAAATTATCTAAAGCACTCAAATATTTATACATACATAAATATTGATTTATTGGTATAAGATTTTAATTAGTAAATTTATTTATATTTAAAGATTTAAATTGCTAATTAGTTAATTTTTTTAATTTCAGTTTGTTATGTTTGTCCACATTAAATATATGTAATACATGTTAATTCACTATCATCTGCACCTACACAATGCTACCCATTTCTGCATGACTGCAGGGTATCTGAAACTTGAATCGCCCGATCGCCAGTGCCATTTTTGGGCAACCCCCCGACGTCGTCATTATTTTTTGGACACATAATTAAAATTGACTGGCGCATTGTCGCGCCCAGTTGGTCGTCTTGGGTTCTCGACTTTAGCTTCAACTTCAACTTCAATTTCAATTTCAACTGCAACTTCCACTTTGGTTCCAAGTGCATAAATTGCCAGCAAGGCAGCTGTTGTTGTTGTTGTTGTTGTTGCTATAGTTGTTACTGTTTTAGTGCCACAAATCACTGTCGTATTGTAAAATAAATGTTTATTGTTTTGTAAGTGCCGCAGTCCATGAAAAAAGTCACATTTAATGCACGGCTATTGGCAATTTACAGCCGCCATTTTTGGCCATTTGACTGAAAGTTCCCGCAATGGGCGTTAACTGATTGTCAAAAGGCAAAAACACGCTTCTCTATGTATAGGTGTGTGTGTGTGTGTGCGTGTGTGTGAGTGTGTTGCGAAAAACCTCACGTGTGCACATATTTTCGCCTATTAATTTACAACTTTCTGAAGCAATGGCCAAAACAGCAGCAGCAACGGCAACTGGGCAAACAATGCGACTCGGCCCAAAATGGCAGCGAGTTGCCAAAACTTTGCTTTTAGCTACTTCGTTTTTCTCTTTCTTATTGTTTGTTGTTTTCTGTGTTTTGTCAGCGCTTTGCATAATTTCCTTATTGGAATGACGCGCGCGTCAAGTAACCAAATACCTCAAAGAAAACCTCATCAGAAATTCTGGCAAAAAAAAAGAAGAAAATCATTTAAGACCACAATTTACATTGGCACTCCATGAGCAGGTGGTTTGTTTGGTGGTGCGGTGGTTGGTGGTGCTTTTGCTGCTGTTAAGTGTTTACTTTCTGCTCAATTAGCAAAGCAATGGCCACGAGTCTGCTAACGGTGACCAAGTACTAAATCTCCCACTTGTCACTGCTCTGCGAGTGTGTGTGTGTGTGTGTGTGTGTGTGTGTGTGTGTGTGTGAGTGTGTGTGTGTGAGTGTGTGGTCCAAACGGTGGCCATATTTGCACTACGCATTAAACCGTTCGAATCAACAAAGTGAGCTCAATGAGATAGAGCATCTGCTGGACATACCGACTTTATTTATCGCCTTTAACTAGGGATGGCAAAAAAAATGTATTAATCGATTATGGAATCATATGATTAATTTAAGCTACGCGATTATTAATTGCAATTAATCGACGAAAAATAAAAATAATCGATTAATCAAATGATTAATTATAAATACATATTAAATGTAAAATTCAGACACAAAAATATTGAAAGATGTGCGGTGGTTAACCTGATCCTAGCTTCAGTAGCAGTAGCAACCGCTTTAGAGAATAGGCGCTCTCCTGGCACTGAAATGCCTATTAGGAAGCAATATATAATATCTAGCGATTGTGTATAGTTTTGGGTACACTGTACGCATCATCTCCCAGGCACTGAGCTCGTCTTCGATTTCAGAAAATTCGTGGCATTTTTTACGACGTTTGTGTGCCAGCGACTTGTGATAGGCCCATAAATCGAACTCTACCTTGCCAGTAGATAATGTATTCATATTGGAATAAAATTTCCATGTGTGTTTCCCCGAAAACATTTTGGCAAAGACGCGATTATTTGATCGAATAATCGATTAGTGTTTCAATTAATCGGAACCCATTTTACTATACAATTAAATCGCCAATGGAAGCAAAATAATCGATTATTGTGTATCATATGATTAATCGTGCCATCCCTACCTTTAACGCAGATGACTGAGAGTAAAAAAGTGTTTACTTGATTTATCGACTGTCTATAAACAATTAAGTTTTATAAATTGAAGAAAAATATAATCTATTTGTTTCTCAATTAAATCTGCTGCAGATTAATTCCGCAAAAACCGATGCAAATTTTGAAGCTTCTTGTGTTTAACTAATTTTAAAAGTCTTGGTCTCCTTAAAGGAAATTAACTCAGCTTTATATCATATTATTCAAGTGAGAATGGTTTTTTATTATTTATGTATATTTAATTTTTTAATTTTAGACTGACTTTAATAGACTTTCAACAATATATTCTTTGAATATTTTGCCACTGTTTGTTTTACAAGCTGTATAAATTCTCGTGCTATTAGTTGAACATATAAAACAAAAAATTTCAACATATTTAATAATGAGATATAACCGGATGTAATCCATGAATCCATCGAAAGTGTATACGTCTTGTCTGCGTGATAAGAGCCTAGACATTTGTTGGTTTTAGGTTTGGGCTTAAGCTTTGGCTTTGGCCACAGTTCAAAGTGTTTGCTCAATGGCAATGTGGCATTTAAAACTAATAGGAGCGACAGTAGCGTTAAAGTTTGCTTTGACCGTTTGTTACAGCTAGTTGCCACCAATATGGTATTGAAAACAGTCAACAGTCAGCAGTCAACAGTCAGCAGTCAGCAGTCAACAGCGAATAGCCAATAGTCGATAGCCAACAGTTGATAGTCAATAGTCAACCGACTGCAGACTGCTTGGCGACACAGAGTTTCAGAGTTTCAGAGACTCCGAGTCTCAGTGTCACTCGCAGTCAGTGTTATTCGTTAGTTGTTTACATGGGCCAAACAATTGAGTCGGAAGCAAAAAGAAACAGAAAACAGCAAATAGACAATCAACAAGTGAGAACGTTACAGTCGAGGTACTCGACTCTTAGATGCTCAGTACTTAATACAAATGATTAACACATTTTAAATAATGAATATTAAATGTGTTGTTTTCTCTCTTTATTTTCGATTTAAAATCTGTCCCTATAGGGACAATCATTAAATTATGTGGCTTTTATGACATTATCAGATTTAGTTTTACATTTATGACGGTTCATTTTTGAACCTAGCATTGTGTGGGACTCGAACCCCAGTTTTTTACAAACTGGAAGCTCTAATTCATGTAATAGGTCGGCAACTCTAATAACTGAGGCACCGGAAAAAAAAAAAAAATGAATATAACAAATAAGAAATAATAGAAAACTAAAATATATCTAAAAAATCTCTGAAATTAGCTTGATATGCGTGCCTAATTTTAACTGTTACACCAGAATTAAATAAAAATAAACAACATATTTTAAGTAATTAATATTGAATCAATAATATTGAATCAAATTTAATAATCACTGAAATAAACTTAATTTGTATTGTATTATCACCTAATTTGTTTGATCTAACTCTTTCAGTCTCTGAGATTAATGTATTTCAACAGATAGAAAGACACTTTCACAAACCCATAAGCCTGTGTATCTTCTGGTTACTGGGCTAAAAATTCCTGCACGTGTCACAGTAGCCGGTGTGAGAGTTGGGTGGGGATAGAGGCAGCCAGTAGCGACAGTGGCAGTGGGAGGGGGCGGGGCAGGGTTGAGGGCGTTGCAAGATATTTAAAACTGAAGACGGCGACAGGCAACTGATATGAAGTTGGCGGATGCGATGACTACTAACTAACTCGGTCAAGACGGTCAACTCGGTCAACTCTCTGTGCACATGTGATCCACTTGCCAGGCAAACTGTCTGTCTGTCTATCTTTCAGTCTGTCTGTCTTTCAGTCTGTCTGTTTTTTCAGCACTCCTATGGCTTTTCCTAACTGTTTATCTGCATGAGTGCGCCTCACTATTTTCCATGATGATGAGTTTTCCCATTCTGTGTAGGCTCAACAGGCGCACCTGTCTGTCTGTCTGTCCGTCTGTCCGTCTGTCTTTTTAGCTGTCTCAGCTCAGTTTTGTATTGCAAATTAATTTTGCTTTCATTGCTTTTCCAAGCAGCTTGCATACAAAGTGAAAATCTGTAGCAAGAGTCATATTCGTACTCGTATTCGTGTTCGTGTTCGTATTAGGTTAACATCTACAAGTAATTTGACATTTTCGTTCATTCATTCATTTTCCAGATTCAGTTTCCATTTGCTGATGTCTAATGAAGCTTGAAGTCCCATAAACTGAGCTGAGATGCAAACTGGTTTCGGTTCTTTGCATTTCTCAAAAGAATTTCCAGCTGTCTGTCGACGGGCGATAAGTTCTGATATGGATATATATGGTAGATAACTGACTGACTCACTGTATACAGCGAGTTGTCTGTTAACACAGGTAGTTGCTTGGTCATTTAACATGGCACTAATGAGATCTGCATCTCTTACTTAATCACTTATCAATATGCGATACAATAAGAATGAGAAACGTATGGCACTTTCTCAACTTTCAACAGGTGTTTCTCTTATTCTATTTAATTATGACTCAACTTCCCACGGCTGAGTTCTTATATAGCACATACAATATTTAATAGTTGAATCCTAACGATTCTCGCCGGAGTTAAGTGAAAGCCTCGTGAAAAGGAACCAAGCACATTTAGAGCTAACTTGCTTTAATTTACAACATGCAAAATGAAATAGAATCGCCGCTGCACCACAGCACCGCCGTACCACAGCACCACCGCATGGTAAGGACTCATGCTGGGCAGAGGCAATTTATTGTGTGTTTGTTTTAAGCGCACATATGTATGTCTGTATGTCTGCTCACATGTGCTTCCATGTATGTAACTGCCAGATACACAGCTTCAACTGCAGATACAGATACAGATACAGGTACAGGTACAGGTACAAGTACAACTCGTGGAAACGCTGCCTAACTGCAAATGTGAGAAAAACACAATTAGCTTTTGGCGGCGGTGCAACGGTGCGACCACCTGCTGCTCCACTCGCCTGGCTATCAAATCCAAACAAAAATAAAATAAAAATCAAAATAAAAACAGAAAAAAAATACTTAAAACAAAAACAAAAACTTTCAACACACGACGCGAAAACTACAAAAAATACAACCAAGTAGATAAAAAGTTCGAGTCGAGTGGGCTCAACTAAGAGGTACTCTGTAGCAATCTTTTAAAAAGATTCTTGAGATTCTGATTCGGTTGTAATGAAATATAAAAAATATGAAACATTTAAGACTTATTTTAAATTAATTTGTTAAGCTATTTCTTTATTCACTCGAATAAAAATCACATTGATATCATTGATAAGAATCGACAAATAATTTTTGTTTTAAAAATTATAATTATTACTGTCTCCGCCAAAGATTCCTGCCAAATGCTGAAATCCCCGTTTATTCATTTTCCAAATAAAACAAAATAATAAATTTAGATAGACAGACAGCTGGATAGATAGAAGCGGAAAAAATAAAAAGCAAAGCTCCGACATACATACAAATATAGTAAAAACTAATTGCACATAGAAACTGACCGCTGCATTTATTTATTTATTTTGATTTTCATTCTGAATTCGCTATTTGCCCATAACAAAAGCCGCATGGCAAGTTTAAGGTCACTTTGTTGAGCAAAAAATCAAATAAAATAAAATACAGCAACAACTTGATGTAATTGCATGACATTGCTGAGGTTGAGGTTGAGACTCCGTTTGCGGCAGCATGGAAATAAGTATCTACGAGTAGTATATAAAATATATAGATATGCAAAAAGCAAGACAATAAAGTACAATAACAATACGAATACGAATAAGAATATGGATAGTCGTATCAATAACAGACAACAAATTGAAACTAATCGAGTTTTGGCCAAAGGCAGCTAATAAAATAGAATAAACCAAGCCGAGATACAAATTGTAATAAAAATCACTTTGAGTATCGACGAATAGGTGTGGTCCTAATTACCGATATTAAAGCGGATCTATTTCATCTGGTCGGTTGGTTTCTTGGGTTTCTTGGGTCTCTTGGTTGACTCCACACTCGACTCTTAACCGAGACAATTTGATACGATACGATTCGATCTGCCACGCGCTGTTTTCCTTCTTGAGTCGCCGCTTCCTCGACTTGACTTCCAATGGCCACTGTTGCAACAACATTGGGATTTGTGTTAATAGCATCAAATATCTGTAATTTCACTTGGCAATTCAATACAACAAATGCGCTGCAACTTTGGGCCTTAATACTAATATTAAAAAAAAGGAGCGACCTCAGAGTTGTCGCAGCTGCAAACGTAAAAGCTTTCGGGCCTATTCGTATCGTTCTTATCAAGGCCAAGACGACAAGCCTTTGTTTTAATTAGATAGCGGCGCATAAAATACAATACGTTTAAACTGCAACTTATTATCAGCAAAGCAGGAAGTTTGGTTTTTGGTTTTGGTTTTGGGCTTGTGTTTGCCAACTTTCGTTGTATCAATTTCACTTGCCTCCCTCGCGATGGTCGATCGATAGTTTAGTTGGCCAACTGGCCGCTTAGAGCCATCAGTGTCAGTCTGTCAGTCAGTCAGTCAATCTCCCAGTCGATCTCAGTCTCTGTCTTGGCCGTCTGTCAAAACGCACGCCCATTCATAAGTTTGAGTTTTATTTCTTTTTTTATACATTTAGCGCTCAATTATTGTGTACACTTAATGAACTCATCACATGACAGCGCATCAAACAATAACTGCAAACTGTCAAAACATTTTTGGTCAGCTTCAAGCTTCAAACTGATTGAAATGCTTTGCCACAAATCAAATTGGAGCACGATTCAATGGAGACTTTTGCGTGGGAGAGAGAGTCTCAGCTCGTCTCAGTCTCAATCGCAGCCTCGTCATACTTATAAAAGAAAGCAATTAACAATTACAATTACAACTTGATCGGACGCACCATTAGCTAAGACGACGTTAATCCCCCGCTTTTCGAAACTGTTTCTATTAGCAAAAAGCTATTGCAACAATGAACAACACTTAACTTAAGCCACAAACTGAGGCAATGTCTATTCGAAATTGGCCCAGATACATTTCAAATGCCAAGGACAAGAAAGTGACTTAAAATGTAATCAATTTGTTATTATTTGGTTTACTTTATTGGCCATTTAATTATAAATTACAAATTTATGATAAATTTAAATACGCAAAAATAACAGGAAGTATTGAAATTATAATATAATATATAATATATATATTATATGTGTGATTCATTTTGGATTTGTTTTATTTTGAAGTTATTTAATATACAATTATTTTCTTATTGAACTTCGTTTCTAATTTTTTAATTATGAATAAAATATATTATATAAAAATGCAATATTTAATTCTATCCTCATTGTTTTTATTGAGTTTATTTAAAATTATTAAAAATTAAAAAAATCAAAAGAATCAAAAATTGTATTCCAAATTTCTGCTATCGTCTTAGTTTTCAATTTAAAATTATTATGATTTTTTTAAATTTAATTGTTCATTTAAAATTTGTATTACCATATATTTATATCTCTAGTTATTCCTTTTCTCTCTCTCTCTCTCCCTCTCTGTCTCTCTTTCTATCTATCGTGCAGTGTTGTAAATTACAACTTGCAACCAGATTGTCTGACAGTTACTGTCTTGCTATGACAGCCCGCTGTTCCTGCCCAAAATTAGTGCAATGCGGTCTTCTAGATGTGGAATTCCATTAAATACCAGATACAAGTTCGAGCTCGAACACCTTTCTCTTCGATCCTGAGTCATGTGAAACCTCAAATAGTATGTTATAGTACATATAACCGTTTATTTTTGTTATGTTTTGTTTTGTTTTGTTTTCAGGGGGTCTAATTGATTGTTGTAGTTGCTGGCCGCCACCTACTGACCTTCACATTGAGCGCAGCAGCCACATAAATATATATATTGGACAGTATCCGCAAAGCGATCGATTCGATCCAAGCCGATCCGGTAGACAAATGTCTGGTCGTCTGGTTCGTGCTTAGATACATAGTTTTAGATGCTGAGACCGAACGAGTATTCGATTTTTATATTTTTTTTTTTTAGCCCGGGCTCCGACCACACAATGGGCGCCGCGTTATATTGCTAATCGATTTGCTGCTCATTCGATTTTTATTACGTATTCAAATTGGAGCAATTACCACTTGAAACTTGTATGCCATAAAAGTGGGTGTGCCCACCACAGCACCACCAACAACGACAACAACAAGAATAACAATAACAATAACTACACGTAATCAAAAACCTACGACTAGCAACATTTTTTTTTTATTTTGCGAATTTCTTGATAATTATAAACCACATTTAGTCAAGCTACTTATGTGTGTGTGTGTGTGTGTGTCTGCACTGAAATTTCTCTGTTGTGCTTAAATTACCTGCCGGATTTGAAGTACAAGACAATGAAGGTAACTGGATACCTTCTTTCACAAGAGGAGCAGGAAAAAAAAACAAAAAACTAAAGATTTTTCATTCAGTTATTGCCATGCCACAAGTGCTTGGTATGCAGATAGTTTGTGTTTTTTGTAACCACAGTGGGCAACACTTGCTGCCTGGTTGGCTACCAAGTCTCCTCCCCTCCTCGCTCCCTTCGGCGAGTTGTAGTTGCAGAGCTCTCTGACTTGTTGCCAATCACTCAATCAAAACGTCACTTGGCGTGGCAGTTTTGCGTGGCGTTTGTTGGAAAATTGAAATAGAAACGTCAGAATTTCTGCTCTAATTATAAGGCGGTATGTTTTTTACGTACAACTCGGAGCCAGAGTTTCTTGACTTCTCTATCCGTTTGTCTGTCGCTCTGACTCTTCGTCTGTCTGTCTGTCAGTCACTTGGTCTGACTGTCTGTCTGTGTGTGTTTTTCTTCAATGAATTGTTACAGTCTGCCAGCGTCTCTGTTGCAAGAAAATTATGCTTTGATGCACTCACGTTAAGCTCACTTTACAGTTACAATTATTGTTTAATATCTTGACTCTCGACTCTTAACAAATACGAGACTTCAGCAAAGGCACAAAACACAAAACAGAAAACAAAACCGCATTGCAACTTGCGACTTGCAGCTTTGCAACACTTGCCGCATTTTGTGTGCTTTTTGTTTTGTTTTTTGTTTGTTTTTTGTCTTTTGCAATTTGAGTCGCGCTGGTTTTAATTTGCAATTATTATACATTAATTGTGGGTGGGATGTCTCGGATGTCGCCAGGCTCGGGTTTTGGCCAACAACGACAACAACAACAACAACAACAACAACAACAGTCTTACCAATTGCAACACCAACATAACTGCCTCAGATTCAGATTCAGATTCCGATTCAGCTGCTGCCAATTGTTGTTGCCGAAAAGCGAAACGCAAATTGTTTTAGATTGGCCCGAAGCAGCTAACTGTTAACTGCTAACTGCCAACAGCTAACAGCCAGCAATGGCAAATTACACATGGTATGTTGCCACGTTTTGTGTCGCTGCTGATTATATAAATCGCTGCAGAAATTGGCCAGCTAAAATCAGCAGCCGTTTTCCTGCCACGACACGCCCGGAGCACCCTGTGGTCAATTGGTCTACAGATTTGCAGATCTGCAGTGGCAAGTGTCTGTTGTGGCTGCCACACATGATTATTGTCAGGTCGAAGTCGAACTTCATACACACACATTATAACTTGTCCAATAAATGAATTAAAGCTCATCCAATGTGCGTATGTTGTAAACCAGCAGTGTTTTGGCATCGTAAATTCATAAAATATAATATAACAAAATACAATTTTTATTACTTTGCTTTAATTTGAACAATTTTCACCTTCTTGCACCTGTCGCACTCACGCTTCATATCCAATTAAAAACACAGCTGCCACTCTTGGCTTCTTTACACTTAAATTTGAGGTTTTCTTTTTCTGCTGGCTCATTGGGACTTTTTATATGAACTTGCTCCTCTATCTTCCTTTAGCAAAATATTAAAACAAAAATCACTCCACCTTTTCCATAATTTTTGGAACGTTCATATTTGCCTTAACTTTTTCAAAAATATATTCCTTGCAGAAAGTCAATTTTGTTTTGGCCACTAATTTCACTTTGCATCAAAATTGTATTTACTCAAAAAAATTGTTTTTTTTTCCATTACTGACCATTTCAATATTTCAATTTTCAAACTATCATAACTTTGTCAAAACTTAATCGATTTGCTTGTGGAATATTAATTTTATTATTATTTGGACTCTTATTTAATTTTGCAACACAATTTTGTTCTCTTGAAAAATTTAATTATTTAAAGTGTTTGTTTTCTAGCGACCTTTCTAATTTGTAGAAGTTAGTTTTTGCAAACTTGAGGTCTAGTAATGTCAATATGACATATGACAACAAACACTTTAACAAAACGAAAAACACGTCGGAAAATTTTCTGAAATAGTAGCAACACTTACTTGTTACTGAAATAAACAGAAAACAAAACTGTTATTGTACCACATATGCCGATGGCATTTACACAATAACGACGGCAACAACAAACACACAAAGGGCTTGATCAGCTTTACAGCTTTTTTCACTTTGGAAGCTTAGAATTCACAACTGGTTCTGGCTTCTCAAAGGTGACATTAAGCTTGGATCGCTGGTCAAGTCAGCACAACGGTACTGATGATAGAGATTGGCATCTCTTGAAACAGCTGTATACCGAGCCATGCTCCTTGCATTCTGCAAGTGCTTTGTGTTGTTTTGTTGTTTGTCGTACCTGTCATATTGACATTACTAGACCTCAAGTTTGCAAAAACTAACTTCTATTTAATTATTTATTTATTATTTTCCAATATTGTTATTTTTTTGATCTTCCACAATTTTCTCAAAACTTACCGATTTTTTTGCGAACTATCAATTTTATCATTTTATGACCTAGTCCAATTTGATTCATTATCAAATCGCTATTCATTTGGAAAATTGAATTTTTGTTTTGTTTTTCAAAACTCTTCTTTTGGTTATTTTTCGGGCTTCTAACATCCTAGCCTTTTTAACGCAACTTAGCTACATATAAACGCTAGTGACGTAAGTGCAATATTCTGAAAATTTTCGCATATATAAATTTTACTGCTCGTTGCATTTAATTCACTGTTTGAATTTCTGATTAGGCATGCAACAACACAAAACTACGTACATGCTAAACTAAACGCTGCCGACGGCAACGGCGACGGCGACGTTGACGGCGACGTCAGCAGCGCTGCTGCTATTTGCCGCTGGTTAAAAAATTTTGCGCGCTTTGCGAGCGTGTCAAAAAATTGGTCATTGTTCGTAATTATGAAAATTGCTTAATTGTTGCTTAACAGCGGCAGCAACAACAGCAGCAGCAGCAGCAGCAGCAGCAGCGGTAACAACAGCACAATATTTCAATTTTTTTTTTTAATATTTTTATATTTGTTGCTGTTGTTGCTGTTGCTGCTGCTGTTGTTGTTGTGGCTGTTGCAGCGAGGCGAATGCAGTCAGGATTACAGTTTTGGACGCAGACAATTGTTGTTTTGGCATCTGCTTAAGTGCTGCCGCCAAAAAAAATTGTTATGAATAAAAGCGTTACTGTAGCCAACATTTTATTGCCAAATTATTAATCGCAATAATAATTCTGTGCATTTCTGTGTGTGGCACTTTGTGGCAGCCGTGGGCCAAATAACTGCGCCCATTTCACGCCGCGTTTATTGCCGCTTGACTAAGCAAATTTGTATTTTTTTCTTCTTTTTTTTTTGGTTTTTAACTAACTTCGAGTATGTGTGTGATTATAGCCCAGTTTCTTGTTGTTGTTTTATTGTGTGCTCTGGCACTTGGCTCAGAAATTGGTTTTTAATTATTATTATTGTTATTATTATGGCTAGCATTTTTGTGTTGTTGTGCTTCTGCGTAATGAGCAATTTCAGTAAAAATTCTTTCAAGTGTTGCCTCTTGTTGAGCTGGCTGCAATTAAATGTTACTCATACGACCCTGTGGCCGCCCGCAAATTAAGTCAAATTGAGGCAGCTCGGCTTATTAAGGCAACAGCAGCTAAAGTCACTCAGAAATGATTTTATCTTGATAAAAAAAAAACAAAAGTAAAATACCGATAATTAAACGCCTTGTCATATGATTTTTTCTTATAGTTTTTAATAAGTTTTGCATAGATTTATTGGCTGTGGCTGAATAACTTTGGCTTTGGCCCCTCGAGCAGGAAATGCCGTCTAAACTGTAAACGGTTAAACGTTTAAATGCGCAACATTAAAACGCTATAATTAACACAATGCACATACTTAACATATAATACAAGCCACACACTCACACATCTCGTTCAACTTGTGGTTCAGTTAGTAAATACGAGTAGATTTCCAGCTTCTGGGTATGTTTGGCATGCAGCGTTATTTTAATTAGACATAAATACGCACAACAAACATCGATGATGATGATGATGACGATGATCGTGGAGATGATGATGATGTTGATTATTGGGGTCTGAAAGTGTTTAGTTGGCAATTACATAAAATAAGGAGCAGCCAGCCAAGTGGCATGTAACGGCTTGTTGTTGTTGTTGCTGCTGCTGCTGCTCTTTATGCAACGCACAGTGAATTAACATGTTCAACAGCAACAACAGTTACAACAACAACACTCGCAACTGCAACTGCAACTGCTGCCTAAGATGCTGTCATCGGACTTAGCCACAAGACACACACACGCACACACGCACACACGCAACTCTGAGCCTTGCCTTGCTCTGATTTCAGTCAGCGACAACGACAACAGCAGCAACAACAACAGCAACAACAACAGCAACAACATCGACTGTGGCAACAGGTGCCTGGCTACGCCCATTGCGTGCGGCAAAGGCGGCGACTAGAAAAAAATGAAAAAAAAAATAAAACGTTGCAAGCAGCGACGAAGGCAACCGCTGAGAGTCTGCGTGAGAAGTTGCAACTGACACAGAGGCGGCCTTCGAAGGGGAATCATCGGAACAAGTCGCAGTCTTGTCCCTGAATTGAAGATATAACTGCGGACAACAGATGATCAAATATAATTATAATAATACATATATAAATGTATGTACATATTTGTAGAACCAATCTTATATAAAATGAGTTAATTAAGTAGTAGTAGTAAAATTAAATTTGAATGAGAAGTTTGCATTTAACTCTTGTACTAATTTTGGAAGAAATTTTATAAAAAAGGTACTGAATTGTAGTCTATTCTTGAAATCATATTTAAAATGTTTGAAATAAATGCGCCTTATGCCATAGTTGGTAATTAACTAATTGCACTTCTGACTAGTGATATGTTTATTAAAATATCCCATTGATATAGGAATTAAGAAAATTGAATAAATAAAAGAGTGCAGTAAGGGATCGATAAATCAACTTGGTATCGATAGTTGATCCCTGGCAGCACACCACTGGGAACAGCCATTGTCTGTCCATCTGTCTAACTGTCAGACTGTCTGTCTGTCTGTCTCTATGCTGTCCGCCAACATTAACTGCTACTTCAACTTCAACTTGGCAACGAGACGAGGATGCGTTTACTCTGAAACTGAAGCTGAAGTCGAGGCTGGCGCTAAACGCTTTGGCCATATAAATGTCTTCATTGCGTATGAGTGATGAGGCAAGTCTCAGCAACTGCCTGTGCCTGTGCGTGTGTATATGTGTGTGTGTTTCTTATGCGTATGTGCCTCAGTCCAAGGAAGCCAGTCGACAGTGTCCGTCCTTGTGTCTTGTCCGTTGGGTGTTAATTTTTTATTTATGCGCTTTTAATGTGCGAGAAAACATGCATTTAAAGTGCATTTATTATGAATGAAAATCGAATCTTAATTAACAACGTGCAGCGCCGAAAGAAAATTAAATAAAAAGGCGCGTCGAATTCATTTTCAACTGGCAACTGACTGCAGGGTGGGGCAATTATTGAAGCATTTTTTGGGTAGCCAAAATTGTTTTAGTCGCACAAAATTTGTCGCTGAGGGAATTGCTCAACAGATATTTGCCCCACACTGCCCACATCCTGCAACATCGTGCAACATCGTGGCACGCATGCGCGGCATTTTAATGTGCAAAGTGCAACACAGCAGCGGCAACAACAGCAACAACAACAACATCAAGAGCAGCACGCCCACTTTTTATTATAGTTTTTAGCTGGAGACACACTGAGACTGAGACTGAGACTGAGAAACTCTTTTCAGATTTATTATATTGTATAATAGGCCGTACGCGGCTTTATTTATTGCGACGCATGCCAACCACCAAGCAGCACCACCACCAAACAGCACCACCACCAAAATCAATTGAAAAGCTATAAAAACACTCGTTTATTTATTGTTGCGTTTGTTTTCGCATTTACTGCATGTATTTTGTAAAGTATTTCAACATTTTTGTTGCTCGCATTGCACCAAATTGCCAAAATGACCAAATGGCAAAATGGCAAAATCGTTTTCTGCTTTTTGCCAAATGCTTTTCGGGTTGGTCTCCTTTAACCACCGCCGGGCTAAACTTAAACTCACTCGTGTTTATCCATTTTGCCAGCTACAAATCGAAATGCTCCAAATGTGTTTTTGCGAAAGAAAAAAATCAAAAGAGTATGATTACTTTGAGAGTTGAATTCGTAAAGGTAACAGCTCAAAATTAATCAGCTTGTTTCATTTTATTGTTCATAAATCGTTCAAAAATACTTGCAATAAAACTAATGTTTAAATTTAAAACACTCTACGATCCAAAAATTAATATATAGGATGTGGAAAGTTCCTAACTAATTTGAGAATATTATTAATACAGAGTAATAAAAACAATTTTCTTATCTAAATTCTTAATATTTTTGAATACTTCTTGAATTCTTCATTTCATAACATTTATGAATACATATTTTTTTTATTTGCAAAAATCAATCGAAATATCGAGAAAGACTCAAAATCTTAAAATCGACACATCACTAAATAAAGTATTTAATTAATATTCTGCATAACTTTGCTTTGCCTTTATGGCCAACAAGTTCATGGACGATTTCACTTTGGCAACAACTTTGGCTTCATTCATTGCGAATCAATATAAAGTACAATAGATTCAGATACAATTTGAGCCCCATTAAATAGTTAAGCTTGCAACAATAGTTTTGCTCCTTTTGTAAATGGCTTAGTGGCAGCTAACAGGGTCTAAAAAAGGCAAACACATCGTTTTATGTCTCTTGTGAGACAACGCACAATGTGAGTTCCTTTCCAGCGGAAATGCCACACCCATTTAGCGGGTTCTGTTTCTCTTTGAGTTGCTGTTTGTGGACCATTAGAGTTTTACGATCGTTTATTGATATGCTGTCGGGTTTTATAGAAAACTCAAAAAGTGTCAACACTTTTCTAAACTGATTGTAAATGCGTGTAGGCCATAAAATCAGCCAAATCAGCCAGCTGGCTGGCCAAGGCGTTCACAGTGCTTAAGCGATGCGATAGGCCAACTCATAAACCACCCAAAAATATTAAAAAACAAAAATAAAGATAAAAAGATATAAGCTCAAAGTGTTAAAGCCATAATTGCTGCGACTGTTTGACGTATTATGAATAACTATAAGTACAGCATAAAAACCATTCACTTTTTTGTTACGACTCTAAAGATGAGGATGATTTCATAAAGCCATAAATATATGCAGGGAATATCCATCCAAGCAGATAGATTTATGTACAAATGTATTTAACGCATCTTTAAAGCTGTCATTGTCCAACGCATTAGGCGTAATGCAAAGCCAACAAATAACTTATTGATGTTGGCTCATAAATATTGGCCAACTGCCAACTGTGTGTACGAGTGTTGTTGCTGTTGTTAAGGGGTAAACTGATTGGCATCGTTGGGGCAACAAGTGTGCTTTAATTTATGCAAATGCCACTTGAAGAGACCGACGCGTCGTCAGAAGAGTAGAGATCGCTCTGCACTCTGCACTCGAGTGGCTGCTGCATTTAAGTGTGCACAAAGTGAGCTAAAACTCTTAGACTCGGCATAACAATAAGCCCAAAGGGGCCTAAAGCACCTAAAATGCCCAAAGGCCTTTGAGGCATTTGAATGAATGCCCCATAAGAATCTCACGGCCCGACGCGGGCAATTAGACCTATGTATGAATATGAACGCCCTCAGAGTCTGAGTCTCAGTCTCAGCCAA
This sequence comes from Drosophila suboccidentalis, assembly GCA_037043435.1. NCBI lineage: Eukaryota > Metazoa > Arthropoda > Insecta > Diptera > Drosophilidae > Drosophila > Drosophila suboccidentalis. Next base: position 120,047 of record JBAMBK010000908.1, read on the forward strand.
CTTGAGCTATAACTCCAGCTCTGTCTGACTAACTGACTGACTAAACGTCTGACTGACTCCGACTCTAGCTGCGACTTCGACTCTGACATGTTGGGCGTACTTGGCTTTTGTGTTGAACGTTGCATATTTGCATAAACGATCCGAGCAGCGACACCTCTGAATGGGCCACTGAAACCACGCATGAATGAATCGAACCGACACAAGCAACATGCTCTCAGTGTGGGGTGCTCTTGCATCTAAATGTGAGGTCTACTTCCCTCTCTGTCTATCTGTCTCTCTCTTTAATGCTGTGTGTGATTTATGCCTGGGATTCTGTTGCTACGCTTTTTTTTAGCTGGCATATCAAATTTATTAAAGTGGGAAATAGAAAACGCACATTTTGTGCTGCGATGGGAACTGAATGCTCTGTGGAAACCTTATTTATATCTCAATATATTTAGCATTTTAATGATTGTAAATGAATATTTTAAGGTGTCTGATTCATTATTATTATTATTTTTATGATTGAAGCGACATTTTTCCTATTTCCTCGTTGAATTCGAAACGAACTTAGCTTTAATATTAGCGTGGCAAGATATCTGGAGAATTTTTCCTTATTTTACTTTCAAATTATAATTTTATATGAAATAAAAAAATAGTTATTAATTTGAAAATTAATTATAAATTCAATTATTTATTAAAAAATAATAATTACTTAAAGATCATATTATTATTTAGATAACATTAAATAATAATTATATATAATATAAAATAAATGTTCTGGAAGAGCTCAAGCTCTCACTAAGTCTTTCTATCTTTCTTGTAGCTCTGTCTTTTTCCCTCTCTCTCTTTCTCTCTCTGCTTTAAATTTGTCTACTGTCTTTGGTACACATAATTGTTATTGCTAATTGCAAGACTGAGTCATCGACTTCAAGTGTGACATTCAAGCACGAGCTGATACAGTTTATTTATTTTGGAGCTGGTCTGTCTAGATGCGGAAGCCTTTGCTTGGCCACATTGCGCACTAACTTGCCCAAGGACGTTGGCCAAATTAACGCTTAATAAAGCAATCAATGGCTGGCCTGCAAATCAAATTGTTAGCGAAGTTGCAGCACCAAAAATTAAACAAAATGCGCTAAATTAACTAAGTATTTTTTTTTTGAGCAATGCGCAACGGCAACAGCAACAACAACAATAAGAGGAAAAACAAAGGCTAGCCAAGAGTGGGAAAATAAATGTACTGTGCTAACAATGGCACATAGTTAGACTTTAGTTGGGATTCGGACTTGGAATCGGACTCAGAGTTGGACTTAAACTTAGACTGAGACTGAGACTGAGGCTTGGCTTAAATTGTCTTTGCTTTTGGTTTTGGTTTTGGCTTTGTGTTTGGTTTTGGCCCGATCTGCAATGGCCTGAGCGGTGGTTGCAGTGGCAACTTTGTGGGCGCAGCTGCTGTCCGTGTATGCCATAACTATTTATGAACAGTTAGTTAACTCAAATGCTAGGTGGCAATTAAATGGGCGTGGCCGCCTTTGCCACATAATCACAGTCACAGTCACAGTCAGAGTCCGAGTCCGAGTTAGAGATACAACAATGTTAAAGAAGTACCGGCCAAAGCTTCTTGTGTTCTGTCCAAATCACAACCTTGCCCTGACCACAGCCAGAGAGATCGAAATACACTCAAACAATATATAATCTATATTTAAAAAAATCTAGTAATTAAGAAAACTGTTTCTTAAAATGGAACAGATGTAAGTAAAATTAAATAGGTTAATTAAAATTGCAAAAAAGAAAATAAAAAAAAGAGTTTAAGTATATATAATTTTGAAAAAATAAATTATTCAACAATTTTCTTATGATAACTTTCTTAAATTTGTAGTGAAAATTTATAATTTTAAATTGATTTAAGTGTACGATTTTTCCCTATGTATTCAGAGAGAGAAAGAGTATCAGTGTGAGCTTCAGTTGACCATATAATTAGCATTAGTATATTGCAGACTTCGACTGAGGAGACTCGCCCAGTTCCACACCCCGAAAATGGCCAAGACAATTTGTGTTGTTGTTCTTTGTTTCGGCATTTCAATACTGGCCAGCTAACTCGAAGTTGGCCACTAATTTGGCCCGCCACATGCCTTAATTAAAATTGGCAAAACTCCCTAATTGATAGATTCAACATCGAATTCAATTCAATTAAACACGGCCTCCATCTTCATCTCCTGAGCATACATACATAGGTGTAAAGTTGTTAACACAAACATTGAACTTCAAATTTTAAGCTAGGTTTTAGCTTTGGTTCAAGCTTTGGCTTTAAGTTTGGCTCGATGAATCCATTAATTTACGCCTGCGCCCCCAAACGGTAATAGCATTAACTGAGACAGCAACAACATCAACAACAACAACTGCAATTGAAGTGCAAAGTTGAACAACAATGTGGTCTTATGGTTGTTGTTGTTATGATTATTGTTGTTGCTGTTGTTACTGTTGCTGTTGCTTGTTCCTTTGCCCATTGCGACCTCGCCTTGTCTGGTGTCTGCTGCATTTTGTACTTTTTTTGCAGTCCTAGTCCAATCTTGATCGCATTTTTTACGGCACATAAATATATGCCAAAACACTACAATGAAAATATTGTGCTATACGAAAATGTGGCAACAACAACAACAACAACAGCAACTATGGCAAAATATGAAAACGTTTTCAATGAAAATTAATGGGCAACGCCGAAAATTTTGGGGTGCTCGCTGCGCGCATGCGCAAAAATGTTAAAATCGTGACCACAGCCAGAGCTGAGACTGAGACTGAAGCTGACTCTGAAGCTGGAGCAAATCTCCCAGCTAGGCAACAACAACAACAACAATGAGAGCAACATCATATTGAGACTGGACTATTGTGCGGCATTGTCTTGTGGCACACAGTCTGTGGAGCGCGTGTGATTTAGCAAATATTTAGACCGTATATGGAGCACCCGCTGCCCAAGTTGTCCAATGCATTGGTCAAGTCAATGGCCAACTATTTCCTGCGTTGCGCAAACGGTTCACATTCTGTTGCACGTTGCACGTTGCACGTTGCACGTTACAAGTTGCAGCGTTCAACGATGTCACCAGGGCGGCAACAGCGACGGCTCCATATTGATAATTCATAACGCGACCATTTTTGGTTAACCATTTGAAATTAACGCGCCAACAACGTCTCGCCAGCCTGTTGAAATGTCAGCTTCAATTTGCCGCCGACTGCAGTGAGCTCTTTGATAATACTCGTAATAACACTAACAAAAAACCAACTAAAAAATAAAAAAAAACAGTCGAAAAACGTTGCCAATCTTCGCTGCAATCCATGTTGAGGCAATTAAAAATGCGCATACGCCGCGTTGGCAGCTCAGCTGGCGGCACACTTCAAAGCAATCGCTTGACAACACGGAATAAAAAAGAAATATTGAAAAAATAGTAGGCATCATCTGGCAATAACAACTAATTTCCATTTTGATTTTTAAGTTTTCAGAAACTTTTTGTAGGTCGAGGGGGGTGGCAAATGAAATAAGTACATATATCTTAGACAAGTTGTTCCCAGAGAAATGGAATAAATGCAGCGGGAGAGTGTTCTATGTTTACATTGAGATTTTAACAAAAAAAGTTCATATAAAATATAAAAGATAAAGCAAAAAATATTCAATTCAAAATATTATTTTGGATTACTCTAATTAGTTTTAAAAAATAAAAATCAAGGCCTACAAGCAACAAATTTAGGTAAATAGCATACGTTTTAAATACATATAATGATTTGCTTATCTATAGAAATATATCTAAAGATTTATATATATCTAAAATAAATAAAAAAATAGTTTTTAGCATAAACAATAAATTGAAAGGCTTCGTAAAGTAGCAAACTTGAAGAACTTGTTTTGGCTAATTTACACAAAATAGGCACGAAAAACTAACTGATTTATGAACATACGAATATACTTAATAGAGAAACATATTCAACTAATTTTAATATAATATATATAACAATAATACATTTGTAATTAAATAATTTAAAGAAAAAAACTTTACAGGCTGCCCTCTGGCAAGTGCAATGCGCAAGGAAATCAGCAAATTCGAAGTAAGTATTCATTGGAAGTCACGCGAATCTATTGGTGCACTCATTAGACTAATAAATCGTAATCATATTCGTATTCAATTCGTATTCGTATTCGTAATCATATGTATGGAGCGCACTGAATTTCATTATTCCAATCACGTTTCGTTTATTACGCCCCGCTGGAACAGATCACGCACTTTATAAAGCCATTATATAAATATATAGATATTTTTATTAGCGAATGCTTTGCTTTTAATTAGCTTATGAGTTTTTCTCCGCCCTCACAACATCGTTCCCCCCCTTCCAAATGCTTATTCATTGACAAAATATCAGTTTGCTTTGGCTTTGAAACGAATTTGAATTTGAATTTGGTTTGCGTGCAAACTGTGACCGAAAATACATATATGATATATATATATATTCGGTTAATTAGAGCTGCAGTTAATTTGAATGTTCATTAATGTTTTTGGCCAGGTGTGAACAGGCATAAAGCTTTGGTCGGGGCATAATCAATCAGCGTCATTTGTTGTGGCCAAAATATTGCCAACGTTGGATCATTCCCACACACGCCCCAATCCAATCCAATCCAATCCAATCCGAAGCAGACTAAAACGAAACTCTCAATGGAGTCAGAGCCTATGGCGTTAATAATACCAATTGCAAGTTTTATGTGCAACACAACGACGCCAATAACAATAATAAACTGCATATTATTAAGCGCTTTAAACTATTTCCAACGTGCGACGCGACGTTCGGTTTATAACTCAAAGGCCGACCGACAGAGCGACAAAGCGACAAAGCGACAGACAGACATACAGACAGAGAGACAGAACGACCGCAAAGCCGGATCTGAGGCTGGACGACCTCTCGCGGGGTCGGGACACACAATCTCAACACACTCTGCCCGGCCAGACACGGCGACGTGGTCAGTTCCAGACTCGACATTGTTGTAATGTCGACCAAAGTTGTCGTTGTCTGTTGTTGTCGTTGTAGCTGTAGTTGTTGTCGTTGTAGTTGTAGTTGTTGCTGCAATTGATTTACTTTTGCATAGGGTATTACGATTGTGTCACGAAATATGAACGCTTCAAAGAAGGCGTGTAAATATACTAACTGTCAACATTTTGATTAGTTCCTTCCTTATCTAAATTTAGAATCAAGTCGAATCAGAAATGTATTATATAAATTTATTCATATAAATTTTTTCATATAAATTTATTTATTCTTATGAGAGCAACTTTTAAGGCTTAATAAAGAAAACTATAACTTAATTTTTAATTAATTAATTGCAAGTAGGCTATAATATAATTTTTATGTTACTTTTTTACACATTCTCCTCAAGTATCCAATTATTTTGTAAGAGTATTCAGATATTAACTGATTTAAATGATTTCTATTTATTTTACTATTGCATGCGTTGTTTTTATTTCAGTTTTTCCTATTGCAAAATAAATGCATCTGCATTCGATGGGAAAGACAGTTGCAGAGAAGGGGAGAACTGCGGTTGGCTACTAATTGATTGATGGAACTGTTGGCACCTTCATGCTTAGCCCGGCTAATGCTAATCAATTGGTGGCATCTGTGGGCAACTAACAAATAATATCGAGCGAGCGAGCGAGCGTCTGCAACAAATTAATTAGTCGCTTAATAGTGACACTAAGCTCAAGTTGGCAGACCCCAAAAGCGAACAAATTACCTGGGCATTAGCATAATAAAACGATGCAGCCCAAACGATACTCATAAATTATGCATAGTTTTGGACAAAACGAAACCGTTTGGGGCCATTCCACGTTGCGATTGTGTTGCGTTTTGTGGTGGCACCACTCGGTGGATGAGGTGGATGAGGCACCAGCAACCAACCAAATTACAATAATAAAAGAAGGCGAGACGCTGAAACTGAAGCTGTTTGCTGATATCGGCAAGCCATCATCTCTGACTCTGACTCTGTCTGTGTTTCTGTCTGTGTCGTTGGTGCCAGCTTTCGCATATATTTCATTAGTCGAGAAAAATGCGATTGGCGAAAACTGCACGCTAGATGGCGCTGTCGTAAACTGGTTCACATTCTGTGCCAGGCTGTGAGCCACCACGATCCACTTTGGGAAATTTAGTTGATCTAGTGGAAGAAAATTCAAATATTCCAGTAGGAATGGAATAGAAAGGAAAAGACACTTTGAAAAAACGGATTCAGATTCAAATTTATTAAGGTTCTTAAATTTATTTCCGTGTTGGGTTTTTATGCTAAAAGAAAAATATAAGTAGTATTTTGTAAAATGTTTATTTTCATTCGCTAGATCAGTCAAGTGGCCCACAGTGCGATCCGGAGAGACACGCAGTCAGGCAGTCAGACAGGCAGGAGGATGCTGATGATGATGAAAATCGTTATTGACAACGGAAGACGACGACGACGACGACAACGACAACGGCTTGAACTGGACTTTTGCTGAGCAGCCGTCAGCTGGGCGATTTCCATGCAAATGGCCATGAAATGGAATCTCCTCCTCGACGGACCTCGACTTATCTGCCAACAAACAAACGTACTTGAACCAGAAAACGAACGACACTTTAATGCAAGCCGACATTGAAACGTTGTCGTTGTTGTTCGGTTGTTGGTTGTTGGTTGTTGGTCGTTGGTTGTTGTTGCCTGTCATGATCAGAAAGTGGCACACAGGCGAACAATGCGTAAAGGAAAGAGAAAAGTGCCGGCTGTGTAGTAAAATTAATTGAAATGTCCCGTGGAATGCGCTGCAGAAAAAGCATTTATCAATTTTTGTGATTTTTCAATTTTTTGGGCAATGGCATTTGGCCGCAGATTGGACGCTTTTCAATTAAACTGCAGCTAATTGCATTTGACAGCGGCAGAGACGGCGGCGGCGGCAAACAATTTATAGCAATAAACGCGACCAAGTTTGTTGCCTAAGTCTTTTGTTTGCCCCTGTGTGCGTGTGTGTGTGTCAACTGTGACGGGGTGGCCGAGCAGCCGAGATGCCGGCAATTTTCAGCAAAATATAATAATCATAAAATAAAAAGCTGACAACAATCAAATGGTCACAACAAAAATATCAACAACAATAACAACACCAACAACATCAGCAACGGGGGGCAACTTGTGCGATAAAAAAGAAATCTTTGTGATTTCGCAAGCTCAAAGCGTTGGGAAAAAGCAAAGCAGCACTGAAATCAAAGCAGCCAGCAGCAAAACCGACTGCAAAACTCCCCAGAGATTTTTATGACATTTTCACAGGCAGCTCAGCTCCAAATGGGAGGGTGGCAGAGCGGGTGAAAGGAGGCGGACGGCGGGTAGATGAGGCGGCTGCTACATGGCAGCCATCTGACAGACGCGTCACTACGTGAGCGACGTGTTTAAAAGTTTAATGAGCCGCAAAATAATTGCAAATGCGGCGCATGTCGCCAAAACGTAGCACAGAGGCAGCCACAACTCGAGTCGGAGATGGAGATGGAGCTGGAGCTGGAGTCGGAGTCGGAGCTAAAGTCGAAGCAGCAGCCAAAGAAAGACCTAACAAGTGAGAATGCTGCCGGCAAGGTGCTCGACTGCTAGATGCCCAGTATCCGTATGTTCACAGCCGTTCGATACAATTACGCTAAATATAAAATAAAATTTAAGAATTATAATAAATAAATGAAAAACAAAACAATATTAAAAGAAATATTTTGAAAAAAAAATGGGTAGAGAAAGCACTAACCGTTATGGCAACTTTAAATTCCATCTAAAATACATTATAATTTGCAAATTAAAAAATTTTTTGAAACATTTGCAATTAATGAAATAAATACAACTATGTTAAAAATAAAACTTTCATATATTCATATATATTTCAATCTCAATTATGAAAATTAAACCAATGCTATTTACTAACCAATTAGTATGAAATTATCAGCAATCCCTACCTTACATCACACATTCCGTGGGCCAAAGATATAAAGGTGCAATAAACACTCATTGTCTTAAGCCTGTACTCCTTTGCACCCTTTGGATACTGGGCTAATAAACGGGCTGGCAGCCAAAGTTGAAGCAGAGTGCAATCAGATGGCCAACACCCCCTCCCCAATGCAGAGGCTGCACCTGTTAGAGGGCGTCCACAGGCCACAGTCGATGCGGTTAGTTTGGTATGCTGTTGTTGTTGTTATTATTGTTGTTGTTAGCGTTGTTGCTGTTAGTGTTTGGTGTTGGTGTTGGTGTCGGTGTCGGTGTTGGGGGCACTTAATTGCCAAAAGCGTGACTTACATTTAAAAAATCATAAAAGCCACGAGACCAGACAACAACCAACAGCTAACAGCAAACTTACTCAAAAAAAGATAGCGACCAGATAAGGCTAGACGGATGCTAAGCGTTTGTCAGTTTCGCAAATTAACGAAACGAAAACTAAAATAAAAAACAAAAATGCTTAGGACAAGATTGCAGGCCAATTAGGAGCACTTACCGCTGCCAGTTAACAGACTGACAGACATACAGACGGACTGACAGACAGACAGACAGACAGACAGTGGGAGACACAGGGAGTCGGAAAGTGGCGTCTCTGATGAGTCGCCAACTGGTTGTAAAAGTGATTTGCAGTTCGTTTTAGGGATGGAAAAGTATGTACTTGTATTGACATCGGGAAAATATCACATGAAAAACAAACATAATATTGTAATAAATATCGATTAAATTTAAATTATTTAAAAAGTAAAAATATCACATTGAAACATTGTTCACAACGATACGAAACAAATAAATTGTAATTATAACAATTAATATGTTGAGAGTTTTGTATGATATATAATATCTTATTAGAGAATCGCATTGAATAAAATATGGACTTTTGCGTAAATATCGTTACATCTCTAGCTTGTTGCCTTTTGCTTTAATGACTTTTAGTTAGCAACGTATTAATAGCTTTGACACATTTCTTTTGGCCAAAACGTACGGGAAATTCCAGTTGCCAATATGACAAATCCCTCCCCAATACCGAAAAGACTAATGAATGTACACTCGCATATTAGCCATAAACTGCGTCAGCAAGGTGGGCGTAATTGCCTCAACACATTGTTTTAAAGCCGCAGATTGAGATTGAAATGAAGGTGGAGAGGGAGAAGAAGGAGGAGGACGAGGGAAGAGGGAGACGCAGAGACTACGCACAGCACGTTGAATGCCTGGCATACATAAATCATGGCCCAAAGTGTCAACCTGGCTGACAGCGTAGACACAATATCGCTTGCCAGATTCCAATACGAAATCAATTCCGATTCAGATACATTTACTGAATACATTTACTGATACAGATTCAGTTTTGAGATCTGGAGCAATCGATAAAATATATGTGCGAGCTTTGAGTATGACTCGTATTTAATAAACAATCAAGGAGAGGGTAGGAGTGTTAGGGGTAAAACTAAAAGTTGTTGACCAGCTACTTTTCGTTTCTTTTCACCATCGTTTGTTCCTCATCTCCGTTTTCGTCTTTCCCTTCGCCTTCGTCTCTTTCGATTTCGATTTCGATTTATCAACGTTTACAATTTCTAAATGTTTTTAGCGTGTGCCTCACGCCGTCAGCTTAAGGTACCCGCTCTTCATATTTCTTAGGGTATTTCCGAGCTAAGCTTTAATCCCCCGTTCAACATATTCATTTTGCATGGGGAATTATCCCAGCAAGCAATATGTGCGTTTTCTGACACTTTTCTGATACTTTTTTATGAGCATTCACCGTCATAATGTGCCCAAAAAAAGAGTCCGGAATGAGCGTTTTTTTGATGAAAACGGTCGCACTTAATGTGGAAGATTTCTGAGTCTAATCTGACTCTTTTCTGACACAGATATAAGTGCTTTCACCCTCTCAACCCTCTCAATGAAGCATATAAAAACCTCAGAAAAGACACATAAAAGTTACTTTTCTAGGCACTTTGAAGTGCCTCCTGAAAGGTTCTTTTCAAATGCATATTAAGGTTCAAATAAGAAACTAAGACGAAATTAATTTTAATATTTTTATATTATATTTATATTTTACTTAAGAATTAACAAAATGAGAATAAAGTAGAAACTTAAACATAAATATCTTCATTAAGAATGAAGGCTGGACTTCAAATTTACATTTTTAAATTAAAACTTGTCTATATATATAAATCTCTTTGTCCTGACTGACTCACTGAGAATCAACGTGTAGCCCAAACGGTAAAAGATAGAAAGCTGAAATTTGCACACAACATAGATGAGATAATTTCATCGTGCAATAAGACGGCGTTTTGCGAAATTCGACCTCTAAGTGGGTTAAATCGGGCTCAAAGGTCACGGAATTGCTTAGTATGAAAAACTTTTTTGTTTCTTAAGATATCTCAACCAAACTCACAGATTATATGTTTGGTACTGTCTTTTACATTCGGACTAAATTTGGTCAAAGTGGGTGTCGGGTGACTATATCATATAGCTGCCATAGGAACAATCGGATGAAAATACCCTTTAGTATGAAAAACTTTTTTGTTTCTTAAGATATCTCTACCAAACTCACAGATTGTATGTTTGGAACTGTGTCCTACATTCTGACCAACTTTGGTCCAATTTGGATCACTATATCATATAGCTGCCATAGGAACAATCGGATGCAGAATAACCTTTAGTATGAAAAACTTTTTTGTTTCTTAAGATATCTCAACCAAACTCACAGATTGTATGTTTGGGGCTGTCTCTAACATTCTGGCAAAATTTTGTCAAGGTCGGGTTACTATATCATATAGCTGTCATAGGAACAATCGGATGCAAAATAACCTTTAGTATGAACAACTTTTTTGTTTCTTAAGATATCTCAACCAAACTCACAGATTCTATGTTTTGGGCTGTCTCTAACACTCTGGCAAAATTTTGTCAAAGTCGAGTTACTTTATCATATAGCTGCCATAGGAACAGTCGGATGCAAATTAACCTTTGGATTCAAAAACTCTGTTGTTGCAAGAGATATTCTTAGAAAAGTCACACATTAACTCTTCTTGCTAAATTTTGAATTTTTCCTCAAATTTAGCTTTTTTTCGCCAAATTTAGCTTTTTCCCGCTAAATCTGGATTTTTCCCGCCAAATCACCAAATCTGACTTTTAGCCAAAGTTCAATTGCAAGGAGGAAACATTAAAACCGCGGACAGCGGAAGTTAAATATTTCCGGTTTTTTTACAAAAAATGCTTTATTATATAAATTTGTTAAAGCGGACTACTAAGGACCTTCTTTTCAATGTTGCGAGCGTAGCGAGCAGGGGACGGACCCCTTATATTGTTTTAATTTGCTAAGTCGGACAACTAAAGAAGTTCTATTAAATTTTTGCGAGCGAAGCGAGCTGCGGGTTGGCGAGCGAAGCGAGCAGTTTAAGGTTAAGCTGGACAACAAAAGACCTTCTTTTCAATTTTGCGAGCGAAGCGAGCGGGGGTTGGCGAGCGAAGCGAGCAGGGGGCGGAGCCCCCTAGTATTATATAAACTTGTAAATATATACACATAATTAAATACTATTTTGCAAACACGTCTCTGTCTTTTACTTTTTTATTGCACAACTGAATGAATGCGTGAATTGACTGTAATCTTGCATATTGCATGATTCTGCATCCCGTTATGTTCAGCACCGTTATTTTCGATTACCTGCCTACATCCACTCCGAAAATACTCAGACAATAGTGCTTTTTATGAGCCCATGCTTAGAAAGCACTGAATGTGCTCCGAAAACCCTCAAAATTATGTGTTTACTCCAAAAACGCTCTTAAACTCGGCTCTTTTCGGACACATAATTTCGAGCCCTCTGAATTTGGCTTGCTGGTATTTCTCTGGCGGATGGCGACCGTCACAAATACAGATACATTTGTAGCGCAGGGATTAACGCGCCATTGACATTTATTTGTTTTCTAGCGGACGCACAGCAGGTGATGTCTATTTGTTGTTGTTGTAACAAGAGTTGTTGTTGTTGTTAGTGTTGCTAACGAAGCGGGCGGATTTGTAAGCTGAATCTCTTATAATCAAGTGTAGCTGCGAGTTGGTATTTGATTTATTTGCTAGCTATTTTAATGGCTGGACAACGGACTATTCGTTGTTTCATTAAACAAATCATTGACTTCTGTCTGTCTATACGTCTGTCCGTCGGTCAGTTAGCTTTTATTACCATCATATAAACATGCATAAAAATTCATCAGCAGTTTGTGAGTTGATTTTAGTTATGTGCCCGTTTTCCGTTTTGTTTGCTTTTTATAGTTCTACAATTCTGACAATGTTGTTGTTGCTTCTGTTGTTGTTGTTGTTGCCTTCTCGTTCTGTCGCTGCTCTCTTGGTGTTCATTTTATTGGCCCAATTTGTAAATATAGCGCAAATGTGTCGAGCATAATAATTAGCTGCGACGGTAACTTCTGCTCGAGTTCGTTGCCTAAGTCTTTCGTTTCAATTTGTATTTTCTTTTGGCTTTAATTGAATTCAATTTCAATGCGCTTCGATACGATTTAATTCAACTCCATCCCCACAAGACACATTTCGTGCTGCATGATTTGTTGTTTATTTGTCGTTCCTAATCAAAGACAAATCAAACACGCACCTACAGTCCAACTGTGTAGAAATGCATATAAATTACAATTCTCAAAAGCGAGGCTTAGAAATCAACATTTATGCATCAATAGCTGTTTGATTTTTTTTCTCGATTTATTTTATTTTTTCTCTTAATTTTAGTTTTCATAAACAAACAGCGCAAAAATGTACGCATTATTTATGATTGCAAGGCATGTAATTCGTATGCTAATTGATAAGTATCTCAAAATTTATTAACCAGCTAGACGAATATGCAGCAACAACAACAGCAACAACAACAACAGCAACAACAACAGCAACAAATGCGTGCGTGCCGTGCGGCGTCAATTTTCAAGTACACAAATGCAAAAATTGAAATCTTGATATATATAAGGCAGCAGCAGCAACAGTTGCTGTTGTTGTTGTGCTGGCAATTGTTGCTGTTGCTGTTGTTGCTGTTGTTAATGGCCCGGCTGGTTCTCACGCACAGTTCGCTGAGCGCAGCTGCATTCGGACCGCGTCAGTTTTATAGTTGACCCCGGTAAGCGACCCAACCCCCACCTCACTCCCCTCCTATGACTTTCTGCTATACCGACACCAAAATCAAGTTCAAATACAATATACGTATGTATATATAAAGTTGCTTTAGTTTGACGACGCGATTTGCAAGGCAAATTCATTTTGTGTGCATAGTTGTAGCTGTTTTTGTCAATAGCGCAAATATTTGTGTAACATAAAACCGCCAACAACAGCAACAGCCACAACAACAACAACAACTACACACAACAGCAAGTGCAACCAACACATAACAAACGGCAACTTTGTAACATGAAATCAAAGCAAATGCAACTGAGACCGAAACTAAAGCCGAAACCGAAGCAAATGCGATTTTCGTATCAACAGCAACATTAATTATAACAGTCAAGCGAACCACCAACCACCAGCACCACCACCGCCAACACTACTAGCGAGCAACTAACAACTAACAACTCATAGCTAACAACTAACAACAACACGAGCCAAAACATGCTAGAAAAGTGCGTTTTATTTTCAAATTGAAATTAATAAATAACAATTACACTGTGCAAAATAAACGAGGGATTTCTTTAAACGCATTTGATTAAATTTTATTTCATTAATGTTTCTATTTCTATGCATTAATTTGTGTAAATGCTTACTATTGTATTCAATTTATATATATTTTAATAACACTGTTGTTTTAAAAATAGTTTTACAAATTAAATTTTTTAGATACATTTTAAAGATATTGATTACGTTAAATTTATTGAATATTTTAAAAATGTATAAGCTACTTATGATATATAAAATAATGCTGAACTCTTAGCTTTCAAATTGACATTTCATTACAAAGTTAATGTTGTTCCCGTCTAATAATTTTGATATTTTTATTGCAGTGCAAATATTGAAGAGTTCTCTAGACTAAGTGACCATTAAAGCGACTGATGTAATACAAGTGATGACGTCATAAACATCTCGTAAAACAGATAGCAAATAACGAATAGTTAAAATGTATAAGATCGGGTTGAAAAAAGGGGTCGCCGGGCACGCACTGTATTTTCAATAATTAAGTATTTTCAGTAGAGGACAGCAAAGTATCGTATATACATAAAAATATACAATGTGTAACAACTGCGTGTCGATCAATAACAACAAAAATAACAACAAACACGCAGGCATGTCCCGAGTGTGCGTGTATGTGTGTGTGAGACATTTTTGTACATTTTCGCCTTGATCTAGAATTTTTTCCTATTAATTGATCTCATAATGACAGACACTTCAAAAGCGACATCACGACATTTATTAATTAATGCACGCAGCGCGAAACTCAAACTCGAATGCGAACACGGTGCGTATACGTAGCATACATAAGTTTTGCATGCATTAACAATAACAACAAGCACAACAACAACAACAACCACAGCCAGAGCCACAGCAAGAACGAGAAAAATAGTGCCGGCAACTTAATTAGCATTTTAGATTACATTTGTAGCAAGTGCGTAGCAAGAACTGATCTCGGGCTTATGAGGTTACCGCGAAGGTCGCAGCTAAAGTGCATTTAAATAAACTTAATAAGCGACTAACTATGATTGAACTATGCTAATAACACTATACTTAGCTGTCGATGCATTTCCCGTTTGTCAATATCTCTCGCTCTCACTCATTGCATCTCTATCTATCACTGCTCAACACATTCGCCAAATGCCAGAGTCAAAGTTAAGCGGCATCTCTTGTGCATTAATTAAAGAGGCGTTATCAATTAGCCAACTCAACTACGGTCAGGCCAACAGAGACAGAGACAGAGACGACTCGACTCGACTTGACTTTACTCGATGTAGTCTCTATTTCCCATGGACTGCTATCTGCAAATCATTGCGCAAATGCACGCAGCTCATGTTGAAACTCAATTGCAATTAAAACTCCAAAGAAAAGACTAAAAAAAGCGAGTCAATTGGATGCTGTGCTCGTTAGCAACTTTAAATGCTTTAATAGAAATGGCCAAGCAACTGAAAAAGCATACGCTTCCCGTTGTCCAAATTGGCATTATCAAAGTGCATTTTCATAGGGCCATAAAATGAATTGTAACGCCAGCTTAAGAGTTTTTTGTATCAAGCAAATTAAAAATTTGGTCGAGGCTTGTTATGTTACTACAGTCGGCCAAGTAATTGTTTTGACAAAATAAGAAAATTACACATTTTATATTTCAGAACAATACATGTTATTTGTATTTAATTTTACTCCTAAAAATTATTGTAGAATGGTTATAAAAGAAATTAAAGAAAATGTATATAATTTTTTTTATATTTTAACCACTTTAACTAATTGGTTTTTGATATACTAAATACAGATTCATAATATTTACTGATTGAATTTGCTTGTGTTTGCTGCTCGATATATGCAAATCTATAGCAAATTTGTCAAATTGCGTGTAGGCGAATCAAGTTGAGAGCTGGGAAGTGTCGCTGTCACTGTCGGCATCGCTGTCGGCGTCGTCGTCGCCGTCTCCGTCGCCTCATCAAGCGACGCCCCCACCAGATCCAGACCCGCACCACAGTAACAACAAGTTCATTGAACCACCTACGAGAAATATGCAAATCACAAGTTGCAAAAAACAACAAAAATAAAAAGCAGCAAAAAAAGCAAAAACAATGAGCGAAACGAAAAGAAAACTAATTTTTGATTTAATTTTCATAGTCTTTGTCTATCGCAGCTGAAATTTGAAATTTGTATGCATGAATTTTGCGCAGAGCTCGCATTTTTATACCCTGCACACACAAAACACGATCAAAAAAAGTGGAATAATAAAAGAAATGAGAAATACACAGATGGGTTTTTCAATGGTTCAATTTCAATTTAAAAAGTAAACTGAATTGAAATGAATAGAGGGTATCTCAAAGTGTGCTATTCAATTGCGTTTTCACTGCAGCCACATCAAAGCTAAATTAATTGATGTCACCAATAATATGCTGAGGAATTTTTGTTGCTGTTGCTGCTGCTGACATGAAGATTTATGTTTCAAGTCGCGTTGTTTCCCAACATTTCAGCCTCACAACGTTTGACAATATTTGCTTAAAATTACGTATACAGCCTAGACTATCAGGTTATCAGAAGAAGTTTACCAAAATTCATCCAAATGCTATGCATATAAATAATTTATAACTAAATTGAAAACTGCGACGCTGCAAATTATGAATGCAAAGCAACTTTTGTATTGAAATGAGTGAATCCAATCAAAGAAATAACATAAAATGTATTTTGCCGACGCGACGCCAAAAATGGCTAATGAACATAAAGAAGCCGCTGCCATTGCGACTATTTTTCACGGCTAACAATTAAAAGCTGTCACTGGCATTTTGATATAAACGTATCCGCAACTGCAGCAAATTAATGTCGACATGCTCGCCAATTATCGATTAATCATTCGAATTCGCATTCGCATCTTATCAGCCTGCATGTATTTATCGATAATTATAGTGTCCATAAACTGAGCAATAGCTTGTCCAATTCACCAGCTTATTCTCTACACAATTTACTAGTTGGGAAATCTGCTTTCAAATTCAATGGCGGTGGCATCATCATTACACGTTTATTATTATAATTTTGATTTGGATTTCGAATTGGATTTCGATTTGGAGATTAATAAAAAATACTACGCCCATTTTCTGGCTTGTAGCCAAATTAAAAGGCCTAGAAAAATTCATTAGGCCACGAAATTTCTCACTTGATTACAGTTCCCTCGACCAAGGCCCTTTTTTGGACTAACTCTATTTGTGTGTGTTGTTCAAGGGTCGTCAAGTCCGCCACATGCGGTGTAATTAAATTTTCTTTGTTGTTTGGGAATTCGCTACGATTTTAATTGTCGATTTGATGCTAAAGCACAGCCTACGGCATTTAGGCCCTCTCATTTTGTGGCACAGTCGATCTCAGTCTTAGTCTCAAGTCCCAGTCCCAGGGTTGGGCCCTTCCGCACTGCCAATGCTACAATTAGCAATTTCATGCGTTGTTTGTGTGAAATTGATTATGATTGGCAATCGCAATCGGAATCGGAATCGAAGCCTATAAACGGCTAGAGAGCTTTTCTCACTCACATTTTCAACATTTCTGATCATGGGAAACTGTTGCAACTATTGTAGTTAATTAATGTAAAAGTCTAACTGTGATTAACAACTTGACTTTGACTCCTCCTATTTTAAACAACAACGATTTGCACATCTTTAAATGAGTCGCGGAGCGTTCTCTTTGAAGTGTTTCTTTTTATCAAAAGTTATCTCAATCTTTCCGACTCAGACTGGAACTTGGACTGGGACTGGGACTGGGACAACTTGAAGACATTATAACACACTTGCAGCAACCACATTCAAATGACACTAACGGTTCTGTCCGTCTGTCTGTCGAGTGCGAGCGCCAGTAATCATGTTTTAACGACACTCACTCATATTCATGCACACACTCACACACACACACACTCATATGCAGACAGACAGGCGCGTCATCTGCGAGTTCATATAGAAATCTTGTAATCTGATAGGCATGACAAGAAATATTTTGCTTGTCATTAAATTTACTTTTATTTATGCAGCAACGTTGATAGTTTGCTGTTTGTGTTGCCTCTGTTGTTGTTGTTATTGCTGTTGTTGTTTCATTCGCGTGTTTTGTTTCGCAGCAACTCGAAATTAGTGAAAACTCTTCACATTTGTGGCATGAAGTTGGCTTAGAGTATCGCGAAACTCCAAATGTATGCATATTGTGTTGGCGCCTCCAAAAACAACAACAACACACAACAACAACTGCCTAGCTCATCGATTTTGGCCGTTGTTGCTGTGTTTTGTATTGCATAATAGACGAAATATTTGCGCATGGCTCATTACAGTTGGTTTGGTTGCCGTAATCGAAATATTCCGGGAATTCCGTCGAGTGGCGAAACAAAAGACTTAGGCAGCAAACTTGGCAGCACAGATGCAACTGCCGCCTTAGAATCACAAAAGCAGCGCCGCGCCCATTGCTGGTTTTTTCAAAAATAAAAATACAATTTTTGAAAAACTACATGTGTAAAAATTAGGATATCGTTTTGGAAAATCTATAAAATATCTTATTACAGTGTCAACAATTTAAAAAGTAAATTTCTACAAATTATGAACTTTAACAAATAAACTATTATTAGCAAGCCTTTTGCACTGAATTAGATAGACAACAAACTGAGATTGCAATATTTTTTATTTACTTCAATTTGCTAAAAGATACTTTGATATTTATTAACTAAAATAAACTGTTTTTTTTTGCCAGTGTATATGCTGTAAAAGTTGACTTGGCCAGAAGTGCGTGACATTTCAAGTGCTGTCAGCGGATGACGCCGATGACATCAGAAGCTGGCAACAAATGTCAGTTAAAGTGCGTCATTGATTATACTTATTTATGTATAAACAAAGGGCAACATCGTTTAGCTGGAAATCAAAGCATAGACAGAAAGACAGACAGACGGATTGACAACGACTGACTGACTGACTGAATGACGGACGTGCAAACGATCAGCAAATGACTGGCTCACAGACAGACAGACAGCCAGACAGACGGACAGACAGTTTGTCTGCCGCCTAGACAACATGTGTAATGACGCGAACAGCTAAAAAACAAAAACACAACAATAAGAAAAAAAAACGGCAGCAACAATAGCAACAATTACAGGCAAAGCAAATCAAATGCAACGCGTTACTAGCGCGAACACTTTGAATCAGTCACAATAATTGCACATAAAAAACGACGACAACAAAAAATTGTTAATAAATTATGGCAGCGGCAGAAAAAAGTATTAATTAAAAAAGCATAGCGAGAAAAACTTGGTAGCAACGGCAACGAGATTAAACAAAATGCAGCCAGACGGCTATTAAGAAGATTTCTTGTTGACTCATCCATCCAGGCTGGCCAAGTCGGTGCAGTTGAGTTCTGGCCAGGCCAGGCCAGCCCACAATTAACAACTGCTACCAAGAAAAAAGCGTCAGCCAACATTTCTTGTTGAACTCATTTGCCGCGCTCGGCAATTTCTTTGTCAGCGGTTGCAATTAAACAATTGCCGACTTTTGTTGTTGTTACTGTTATTGATGCTGTCGTTATTGTTGTTGTTATTGTTAATGCTGCTGCTGCTGCTGACAATAAATTTAATTTAATTCGCTTTATGTGCGCTTTATGTACACGCCCAATTGGATCTGGAATCTCGTGACTTGCGTTTCGCAATTGTGAGAATTAAATAATTCTTTGCATATTTATTTGCAACTTATTTTTATGTAATTTCCTTAATGCTGATTAGATTTTTTTGCTGTTTCGCATTTGCTTTAATTAGTGCATTTTAATTGTTTTTGTTGCATATACAAAAAAAAGAACGCTAAATATGCAGACAGAGAGAAAAAATCAGCGGGAATCAAGCTAATTGTTAATAAAAATTTTAATATCAACAATAACTTCCGCTTTTCCAATTTTCCAATGAAAGTCTGATTGAGAATAAAGTATTCTTTTTTATTTTAATAATAATCATCATTATTATTATTATTGTTGTTGTTATTGTTATTAGAGATAAAAAAAAGTCAAGCTGTGCGTGTAAATATTGAAATGTAATTTCAATTAGGCATGGCCGTAAAACGTTTTTCCAATAAATTGCATCACAGCCGACGCTAACAGCTACACTAAGCGCGATAATTAGACGGACAGTCAGAAAGTCTGAGAGTCGGAGAGTCGCAGAGTCAGCGATAATCAGCTGACGACTTTGATTCGTCTATTGTTAAAGTGTTGAAGTGTTTTTATTTAAATTGCTCAACTGAACTTGTAATTATGGCAACGTACTCTCAATATAATTGTTGTTGTTGTTATGTTGTTGTGGCCTGGACATAGCGGCTGCTCTTTGGATTTGTTTTACATAAAGCAAGGAAATAGCTTAAGCGTTTTCTTAAAAGCCAAGTGGCCCGTTTTCGCTGTTGCTCAAATCACTGCAATTAATGATTGTGGTTAAACTTTTAACTAACGGTTTTATGGCCGAACGCACCAACAACAACAGCAACAACACTAAAGCTAACAGCTAACAACGATCGTGGCAGCTGCTTTTTGTCTTTTAATTGTAATTGAAATCGTTGTTGGCTGTGTTGTTAATTGATGAATCTGAACTTAGTCAACTGGGAGTCTTCTTAATGACTGTTTTGCATCAATTCAGTCTAAAACTGATGCTGCACATAAAGTGCAATTAAAGGCGCATAAAACTAAATAATAACTATGAACGAATTGAAAACAATTACACTTACCGCATTCGAAACTCAAATCAACAGCAATTAACGCACTGACGACTCTTGTTTTATTCTATTTTGTTTCTATTTTGATTATTTTAAGTATTATTTTTCATTTAGCAGATATTTTCTGACTGGGAGACACTCACACACACATAGAACACACACAGTCTTAATAGACAAATCTCAAGCTTGGCAACGCGGATGTGACGACAGTTGCAAAAAGCAGCACGTGAAATATTTATGTAAATTTATTTGGCTTTTTTTGTATCTTTTTTGTGGCAAGACATTAAGAGGCACACTTGCAATTGTCGTTTGGCTGTGATTTGATTAAAGCTGAAGCCAGCAGCCAACGACAACGACGGCGACGACGACGATGACGACGAGCTGTCCGTCGATTGTTTTTCGTTTCGTTTCGTTTCGTTTTAACTTTACTTTTTTTGTGTTTTTCCTTGTTTGCCAGCTGGCAGGATTTGACTTGTCAATTAGTTTGTTGCTTGTTGCATTTTGTTGTTGTTGTTGTTGTTGTTATTGTTGCTGCTATCAACCGAACCGAAGCACCGTTATCTGGCGCAACACTCACAACACTCAGCTCAGCGCAACTCCACACACGACGAGCGAGAGCAATGAAAACGGCAGCAAGTTCGTTGCCTAAGTCTTTTGTTTAGCGCTGTGTTGTGTTATCGCTTCTGTTGTTTGTGGCATTTGTTTTGGGCTTGTATATATATATATATATAAATTTGTGTTTGTTTTTTTATATTTAAATCGTAAACTTTTTTTATCGCATCATGTTTTTCTATATACAATATAATTAATTTGCTGATATTTTTCTTTTAACTGCACGCTTTTTATGTGATCTTTTGGCGGCAATTAAAATTAATTTAATTTAATTTGTTTTATATTTATTTGTTACTGCGCGTTGCCGTTGTTGGAAACAAGTTTGTCTCTTTTTTTATTATATTATATATATATATGTGTATATAGCTTTAGATATATGTATTTTTAAACATTTTGTAGCTTAACGAAGGGCATATCCCCTGTACATACATATTTAATTACATACACCAAAAGTGTATATCATTTGATTTTATGGCAGCTCTGAATTGCTTTTTACTGTTGTTTTTTTTATGAGTGATTTGGCTTAGAGCAGCAGCCACAGTTGGTTAAACATAAAAATTTTCAAAGCTTTTGCTTTCGTTGTTGCAGCTGCAGTCTTGAATACTTTATATGCCTCCAAAATTTAAATCACACAAAGACGCACACAAATCGCATGTAAAACGCGCGCACGCGACTGCAAAAGACGCGCAAAAAACTTAATGCTAAAACAGTTTGAATTTCTGTTCGTGATTATTTGTTTTTTTGTATGCCTTGTATATTATTCGCAACGCGCGCAATCCGCAAAAAAGTTTAAACAGTCCCGCAAGAAAGTCGCACAGAAACTGCAAGAGGATGAAAATTGCAGGCAGCTCAAGCTCGAGCCGAAGTTGCCGCTAAATGCAGCGCAGCAGCAGCAGAGACACAGGCAGAGACAGCAGCAGCAGCAGTTGAGTGCAATTGCCGTTGCCGGTGCAACAACAACAACAAGTTGCAAAACACCAACGAAGCGCAGCGAGCGAAAAAATCGCAAAAAAAAAAAGTGGCAAAATAGCAACAACCTCTCAAAGACCGACTGACCGAGTAATACAGTCCAGCAACAGCAACAGCAACAACAACAACAGCAACAACAATAAGCTGCAAACAGGCAACAGGCAACCGAGCCGAGCCGAACATACGAACGGAGCAACGGCAAAAATATTAAAAAAAAAGCCGCTAAATAAACCTGTTGAGCTGGCTGCGTTTTGTCTCTCTGCCAGCGTCGTTCGTTGCTTCGTTTATCGCCGATCGCGACGCTGCCCGCTCTCGCTCTCTGTCTTGTTCGCTCCCGCTCTCGCTCTCTCTCTTGTTCTCTCAGTTGACGTTGTTGAGTTTCGTTGGTGATTTTCCAGTTAGCGGTTAATTTCCAGGCACAGCTGCGCTATCAGTTGCCGATCAGCTTTTGACCAATAAAAACACACTGGAAAGCTACGCAGCGACTGCGACGTCCGCAGCGAGAGAGAGTGAGAGAGCGAGAGAGGGGGACAGACTGAATAAGAGACTGCTGTAAGTTTTTCGAGAGCGCAACTTCAAAAACATTCAACGACCCGAAGAGCATTTAAAATATCAGTTAAGAGAGCTGCCTCGTGGCAATTTGGCTGATAAGAAATTGAATAAAATTATACGAATTTTATTAGCCAAAAAAGTTTTAACTTTTTTTGTTGCTTGCCAACATGTTGTTATTGTTGTGGTTGGTGCTCTCCACTTTATGGCATAATTTGGCAGGCAATGCCGCAACGCCTCTCGACAAGTTTGAACTGCAACATATCAAGGCTCATTTATCAG
Organism: Drosophila suboccidentalis; assembly: GCA_037043435.1. Taxonomy (NCBI): domain Eukaryota; kingdom Metazoa; phylum Arthropoda; class Insecta; order Diptera; family Drosophilidae; genus Drosophila; species Drosophila suboccidentalis. The sequence continues at coordinate 142,812 of JBAMBK010000908.1, forward strand.
CGAAGAATGAAAAAAAAAAAATCCAATTTTCTTGTGAGAAACTAAAAAAGCAACAGAAAAAAACAGAAAAAAAATAAATAAAAATAAAATAAAGCTGTTGCTGTTGATTAAAATCATAATTGAAAAGTGCTGCTTCCGCCAAGTGTTGCACATGCCACAAGCGGCGGCAGCAACAGCGTGCAACGTGCAACGTGCAACAACAACAACAGCAGCAACAGCAGCAACTTTGACACTTGCCACGCGTCAATGTCAAAGGCCTGCACTTGACAATTTAATTGTCACACGCCCGCCGCATTTGGTCAGTGCTTGCCACACGAAGTTGCCACACGAGGCAACGACGCTCGAACTCTATTAACGATGCCAATTGACGGACACTTGAATGCAGCAGCGCTGTCAGCAAAGGGGTGACTGGAGAGAGAGAGAGAGAGAGAGAGAGAGAGGAAAGGGAAAGAAAGGGGGACAGACTCGAAGTTGGCATTAACATAAACAGTAAACAGTATTTCGGGCAACAGGAGATGATGTTGCAAGGGAAGCTGCAACATCTTGGAACATTGTCATAAATAACGCGCCAATGACAACTTGTTTCTTGTTGGCTGCCATGGGATGGGATGGGATTTGGATGGGATCGCCGCTCGAATGGGAACTGTGACTGCCAAAGAGAATTGGAATGAGAATGCGAATGCGAATGAGACTGAGACTGGGACTTGAATTCGAACCGAGTCTGTCTTCTAATACAGCAATTGACGTGCGGCGTTTGCACCTACCACGATTTTGATGCATCCTGAAGAAGAGGAAGAAGCAGCAGCAACAAGAGGCAGCATCTCCCCAGGCGGAGGCCACATAAAAGTGGCGCGGCAATTGCCAACTTTGGTCAATGCCGGCGACAAGTGTAAAACGACTGTTGACTGTCGACTGGCGGCGACTGTAGATATTGTTGTTGCTGCTGCTGTTGTCGTTGTTGTCCTAGCTCACAGTGGGCATAGCGAACAATCTAGCTTAAATAAAATAGTACACATATAATATTTTTATATATTAATTGTATTATTTATAATACTTTTCCGTGTACCAATTTTTATTTCAAATATATTTTTCATCATTTTTTTTTCTTCAAGCGGAAGAATTTAGAAATTTTCATTATTTTGTTTTTTCCTTAATTATTTTTAGTCAATTAAATTTTTTAATAAAAAAAAATTATAATCAGTCAAATTTATTATTTAAATATGACATTTAATATTAGGCTAATTATTCGAAGTCTTAAATATTTGTGCGCAATTAAAACGATTAATTTCTTAGTACAAATTTAAATTTAAATTTAAATTTATTTTATACCGAAATATTTGTAGGATTTTTGCATTTTAAGCAACATAAATTAGTATTTTATGAATTATAATTTTTGGATACATTAAAGTTGAATAATAAGTTTATTAACCTAAGAAAAGTAAAGTATTAAACATTTGTAAATTTTCTATGTATTATGTCAGATGTCTCATATTGACAGTTTTATAAATTAAGGTCTGTTGTATCGATTAAATTTCAAGAAATAATTAAATTCGAGTTTTTTAAATTTAAATGAATATGTAAGCTGGACTGTCCGATTTGGCCACTGTGCCACTGTAGATAGATAGAGCATCTGTTGTTGGCCAAGTTGGTTCCTTTCGAGCCGTCGCGTCGACACGTTGACGGCGTGTTTGTGTGTTTATGGCAGCTGCCGTTTGATACTCATTCAAGTGCCGCCTAACATGATTTTGGTGTCATCTGCTTTTCAGCTTCAATATCGCCAGTTAAATGTGACATTTCATAGCCTGCATGTGGTTGTTGTTGTTGTTGTTCTTGTTGTTTGCAGTTATTGCATTATTTATGAGGTGTGTTCTTTCTGCATGCAACAGCATCTAACATTTCCCTCATGCAGGAATCTTAAATGTTTTTTAATTTAGTGATGATTGATGTCTTGTCCACATTGCCTTGACATCGACACACATACAACACACACACACAGAGAGTGGATGTTAAAAGTGCCTGTGGGGATAGGCATACAAAAGTATACAAACAAAAGTCAATTAAGCGTCGATTTAAATGCAAGCAGGGTCAATGTCAGTTAACAGACTAGAAAGCATTGCCAACAATTGCCAGCCAGATTTGGCCTAATGGTCTTTTCGGTAGTTTTCTACGTGCTGCCCATTGTGCCCCATTTGACCTGATTTTATTTGCAGTATTTTACTTTTATTACTCACTGTGCACTGTGCACAAGTCTATGGGTCCATGCACCTTGGCAATGATGCGGAACTGAATTCGAAATGAAATTGCAACCACAAATTGCGAGTCGGCCCATCGACAATTTCATTTTTCTCAATGCTGTCGAGTTCAAAAGGTTTTCCAAATTATAAATTAAAAGTAAATCGAATCGAATGCGCGACCATTTGTCTTTGAACTTGAAAGTCGCTTAGTCTCCTGGTCTTCTGGTCTTCTGGTCTTCTGGTCTTTTCCAGCCAGCTTTGAAAGCTGTGAAAGTCACAGAGATACTCGCATCCGCTGGGGTCAGAGCCCAGTTAAGAGCAGCTGACAACAGGTGCATGCCAAATCCGTTTGTCAGCGTCTGTTTTTTCTGTGTATTTTTCTCTCTCTCTCTGCAACTTGTTCTAATTTGCATGCAAACGGAACTGAAGCCGGACTAAAACTGGCATCGAACTTGCCTGAAACTTGGCACATGCCATGACGAATTACTTGACACTGGCATCCAGTTTACTCGTAACTCGATGTGTGGGCGTATAAAGCGATTGCGATTGCGTTGTCGATTCGCATTCCGAGTAGCGATGGGTATCGGCGAAAAAGTATCGATAGAATATATGACCACATATGATATATGATAAAAATATAACCATCAAATCACATTGAATATTGATAATAATAACATAAAGTAAGCAACATAATTCATACATTATCTCCTACAAATGTTGTCAGGATAGTTAATTAATTTTAAATAGTTATATAAATCCCAGCAATGAATCGAAATCTAGAAATTGACAAAAAATTAATCCGTAATAATAACAAAATATAAAGATTTCCAAAAAAAAAAATTAATTTTAGAAAAATTAGTTGTAAATTCAAAATATATGCGAAAATTTTGACTTTTAAAGTTAAAAAATCAGACAATCTCCAAACTTTCATAAAAACATTCATTTAAAGTTTATTAAAATTTTTTTTTTTTTTTTTTTTAAATTGAAAATTTTAGGTATCATAATTAGTAAAAAGCAACATTTTAAAATTCATTCTTAGACTGTTCCTTTCTTTGTAAAAAAACAAATTATCACTACTTTGGTTAGTTGTAGAATAAAAATAATAATATTAAGTAATATAAATAATTAAATATTATCATCAATATCGGTATCAAAATGTACTTTTCGATTTACATCACTAGTACATCACAGAGCGATAGCGATTGCGATGTCGATAGCTGCAATCTCAATTCATAATGATTATGACTATCATTAGAGTGTAGAGCGGATGGGGGGAAAGGAGGGAAACGGCAGCAACAGCAACAGCAGCACCAGTTGCTCCATTGCTAATTGCTATTGGCGACTTTAACGAGCCCTCGTTGGCCAAGGCAATAGAAATGGCAATGGCTCTTGGTCGTCGCCTGATTTATGCCCACGCATTGGCATCGCCATTCTGGAAGATTCCTTTGGGCCATCGCCATCGCCATCGCCATTGGCAATTGTCTGTCAGCTTTTAGTGCGTGCATCACTCATTGTTACAGTTAGAGAGTTGGCGTCTCTAATTTAATTTAAATGAAACTCTATGTGGCCATAACACCCGCGCATGCCGCATGCCGCATGCTGCACATTTATCTGCCAGCGGCGGCAACTCTGGACAGGCAACTGGCAACGGGCAACGGGCAACTCGGGACTAGGACTGCAAGCGGATCTTGGTCGACATCCACTTGGCCGCAGCTTTTCAACTAGGTGAAATTTTGAGCTGACGTGGGCGTTGCAATATTTTCGTTTTTATGGCTCGTCGATTTCTGTCGCTCGGCAGGCCGAAACATGGCCAAAACTGGGACTGCCATTAACCCATTCGGTTGTACCTGCTGAGTACCAACAATTTTACAATCAAGAGTAAGAGATCTCAGATGTGATTGTAAAGAAAACAATTAATCATTTGGTTGTTTTAGATCTGAAATTAATTAGAAAACTAATGCATCAACTGTCGAGTTGAGCTTGTCCGCAGCTTGATCATCGCGATTCAGTTGGCAAGTAGAATCAGCAATTGTCATCGTCAGTCGCATTGCTGTTAATTCATTTTGCTAGCGCTTATCAACAGCGCCATCAGCGCCAAAGCGAACATTTGTTAAACACTAAATGCACTTATTTGTTTACTGGCAGTGGCATCCACATCCCCATCCCCAACCCCAACCCCAACCACATCCGCAGTTGCAGTTGCAGTTGCAGTTGCTGCCACCGATGCAGCAGCAGTCACCGAAGAATGCAATCAACGACGGCCACACAACAACGACGCCGACTACGACTAACTGACTGACAGCAGCTACACTGACAGATAAATCTCAATACTTTAAAATGTATATTTTTAAATTTTCATATACAAATTATTATTAATGGTTTAGTCAATGTTACACAACAATGTTTGTTTCGAATAATCAGAAATTTAATTTATCTATTTTATATTTCATTTTTATTATTTTATTGTTATTTTATGAAATATTGATATATAAAGTGATTTTAAAAAAAATTGACCAATTTACCATATAAATACAGGGTGGCCCAAAAGTAATCACCCTATTGGAAAGCGCTATATCTTTTGCAAATGGCGTCAAATGTCAATTCGGTTTTGACATTTGTGAAGTAAACAAATGCAGAATACAAATCGACCAGCCATGAATCGGTTTACTCCGCAAGAACGCAGAATAATTGTAATAATGTAATAATAATAACCGCTTTATCTCTCGTTTTTGATATTTGCACTGGCCGGCCAGATCACCCGAATTAACCATTCCAGACTTCTTTTTATGGGGTTTTTTTAAAGTCGCAGGTTCACGTCAACAAGCCGCAAACTCTTGAAGCCCTTAAGGAAAATATTCGCCAGGAATGCGAGAACCTGTCGCCCGAAGTTCTGGCAAAAGTGATGGAAAATGCCATAAAACGGGCGTATGGTCATGAGCTCTGGCAGCGAACACTTGGCCGATGTCATCTTCTCGCCTAAACCAATAAAATTCTTAAGGTTCGAATAAACATAATCAAAAAACAGAATCGAAATTTTTCATTTAGAAAAAAAATGAGAGCAAAACCACATCGGATGACTTCTTTTGCGCCACCCTGTATATAAGTAATGAAATTCATTAAAATTTAATGGAATCTCGCTCCAATAAATCTAAATGTGTTAAACAATACAAATGAAATTAATTTTATTAAATTAAGCTCATAAATATTTTAATTTTGAAATTAACTTTAATAATTGATTGTCAAAAATATTTAAATTTTCGGTCAAAATATTTCATTATTGATAAAGGGAGAAAATATAAAAAAATTGTATGTTGTCTTGAATGAGGTTCTTTAAAATATTTAAATTTTAAATGAATAATTTGTATGATAAATACATGTAAATATTAACAAAACATGTGTATGAAAAGTTTTATAACAAGTTTTTTTAATTCTTATGAAATATAATCATAACAAATTAGAATTTACTACATATTTTTTTTGCAGTGCAAAGGCTGCGACTGTGACCGCGCAGTGGGGAAGCTACTAAAATGAGCAGCCAAGTCAAAGTAAGCCCCATGGCGGCGGCATCAACTCCAAGTATAAGTCCAACTCCGACTCCGTCAGAGACTCCAACTGCAACTCCGACTGCGACTTCAACTCTGACTGAGACTCCCACGTTTGACTAGGCGCATTGCACAAATTGCATTATTTGCACGCCGCGCAGTTGTCTGCCAGTTGAGAGTGTTTGTTGTTGTTGTTGTTGTTGTTTTTAGTTGCTGGGTTGTTACTATTATCATCAACATTGTTCTTGTTTGGGTTTTGGCCGCTTTGGTGCGCAAATCTTCTAACATTTTGTGGCTCGATGCATGACGGCAGCGGCAGCGGCACTTGACGCCACGAGAACATAAACATAAAAATGCTTTTCAGCACTCGAATGGATGACGCTGAAGTAAAACCTAAAGCTAAAGCTAAAGCAGACGCTGCCGCGGTTGTTCAACTAAACTACTCCAGTCAAAATAGCATTTTAATAGACGCAACAACTGCAACTGAAACAACAACAACACAACTACAGCAACAACAACAACAGCGAGTCGACACGACGACCTGGCCAACCTGGCTTTATGACGCTGCAGCATGTGAAAATGCTTGAGAAAAGAGGAAGAAATTACAAGCACACGCTTTTCTAATCTAAGAACCTTTTGCTGCATGTCCAAAAACAACCAGAGACAGAGTGAAAAAAATAGAAAAATAGTAAATTTTGACAGTGGGTTGCGGGCGGTCAAATCTTTATTTTGTGTTTTTTTTTACGTCGAGTTCAGGCTATAATAAAATCCAGTTAGCTTCCTTGGCCCAAAGCAAATAGCACTTGTAACGCCCAGCTTGTCGGCTCTCTGACTCTGATGGTAGTAAGTGTTGTTGTTGCTGTTGTTGTTGTTGTTGTTGCTGTTGTTTCGTGTTTACTTTGCTGCTGAGTTGATGCTCATTTAGTGCAACGCTTAGCGCTTTTGTGCTTACCTTTTAGCCCATTTACTTAGTCGCTTTTTGGGTGGGTGTTTTGTGTAATGAGCAACTGTTTATTGCTGTCTGAAGTTGGCAACATTCAAGTGCTCATCATGACAGCTGTTGAATACTTTTTGCTAAGGCAAAGATGATTTATAATTGTCATAAGACTTCCTGGTTTTGTTTGAGTGAAAAGCACTGCAAAAGTGGCAAACTGCATGTTCAGCTTAGATACTCGTAATCGCAGTCGCACACATGGCATATACATTTCAGCCATTTCAGCTTGACAGTTGTTGGCATCATGACCTGGCCCAAAACAAGCACAGCAACAATGTGCTCAAGTGCTCAACTCTAGGATGGGCAACAATATTGAGTTGATAACATTAACTGCACTTTACAATTGCTGAAATTGCTCTGTGTTGCTTTTAAAAAAAATATACGGGTATATAAAAAAACAAAATAAATTAAATCATGATTAATTAACAAAGTGTAAATTCGGTTTAAGAATTTGCGATTAATATTATAATAGTTTTTAAGTCGAATCAAAACAAACAGTCAGTTTTCTATCAAGCAGAAAGAAGAGTTCAATATAAGCATATTTAATTAGTAATTACTTTATTATATATTAATTAAAATTAAGAGTACCAACTCTTAGGGATTAAGAATAAGCTTAGTCCTGAATATGTCTCTATCCGACTACTGCTTCATATTTTGATTATGTTTCAGAAACTCTCTCCCAACATTGGATTCTTTGAGTTCGACTCTTAAGTTTTTCTATTTGCGTATTTCTTTTAAAATTTTTTAAAAAAATCTTATTGGAATTTCCATGAGATACCAGTTGAACATCTGTTGTTGGTATTTAATCTTTGACCTACCTTAGCGAACTTCTTGTTATTCTCACTTTTTGCTCAACTGTCATATCGCATGAAAATTGATCAATCACAATTCATCCATATGCATATTTGTGAGTCCATAAAATTAGCTAGCAAATGCAAATCGTGCAAATTGCGAAAAGTTATGCAACTTTAGTCTGTCTGACCAGAGGCAGTCAGTGGCAATTAATTTAATTACAGCTGCATGAAAAAGCACACCACGCCCGGTAGTAAGTATTTTAATTAGTATCAAATGGGCTTCATTACAACAGAGACAGACGAACAGACAGACAGACAGAGAGTCGAGTGAGGCAACTCAGTGAAGCGTTGCTTTGAACCCGTCCCACTTCTTGGCCAAAAGAAAAATAAAATGAAAAAATAAATCAGACACAAAAATGCGAAAATAGTTCAATTTAACGAGGGCCATTTGTAATTTTATTGACTATACTACGGAGTCGACTGATGATGGCGCTGTTCTGGGGCGCAGTTTTGAAATTTGGCGCAACAGAAGCGCCCCCTGGCGGTGGATATGTGCGATTGGCCAAGTTGTAGCTGCATTTTTCGACATTACTTAGTTTGCAATTTGATGGCCCAAAGCTGTCACGCCGGAAAGTCAGACTACGAGCAGGAGAGCGAGAGCAAGAGAGGGGAAAAATATGTAAAGCAGTAACACATTTGCAACATTTTGACTTCTCGTCAAAAAAAAACAGAAACAGAAACAGAAACAAAAAACTGACTTTTCCGCCAAGCAGACAATGTTTGCTAAACAGGCACACGTCGAGCCACCGAACCAACGAACCAAGTGGAGGTCTCAGCTCAGAGTTAAAGCCTCAGCCTCTGACATATTCCTTGTTGACGGCTCACGACTTGGCTAAGGACGGTCTGGTCTGGCTGGTCTGGTCTGGCTGGCAACGGATTGAGGGCATCATTATGATGTGACTGTGACTGCAACAGAAACAGTAACTGTGACTATGACGATGACGATGACGATGACGATGACTTTGAAGGCAACCTTTCGGGAGGGGCATACATAAACATTTTCATTTTCATTTTCGTTTTCGTTTGGCATAGAAACGTTGCCGCTTGGCACATTTATCAAAAAATGCCTCACTGACATTTGCAAGCCACTTGAAGTGGATTTTGCGGTGCAACAGTCGCTTTTGTGCTTTATTTTTTTTCTTTTTTTGTATTATTTTGTTGTCCAGCTCAAACTCTAAGCTCATTAATTTTATTTGTTGCCACGGGCGTCGCCACGTGGCGATTTCTCAATACGCAAATTTTATAGCCCAAATTTGCGCTTTTTCGATTTGTCAATTAAAGATCCAAAAATATAACATCAAAGAGCGGCCCTTTGTAATGATATCAGCTCCCAATCTGGACATTAATAATGCCTGTTGTTTTTTTAACGATTCGACCACTAAATCAATTAACGCCTCAAGCTGGAACTGGTCAAGATAACAAGCCAGAAACCACAGCTCAAGCTAATTCCAAAAGCAAATTATTTTGACATTTGCAACCGCAATACGCCCCGCACCACTGCACCACCGCACCACTTTGCCGCTGTCTCTGATGTAATCCGATTGGCGTTGCCTAGAAAAATATGTTTTATCGCATTTATTATCAGCTGCACAAAATCGTCTATAATTGAAAAACTGTTAACTAGATTAGCGGCCATTAGAGACGAACGCGTTTTGGCCAACATTCAACTAAACGGCGGGCGGGCGTTGCATTTTTCAGCCAGTTTATTGGCTCACCAGTCAGTCAGTTGGTTAGTTTGTCAGGCAGTCAGTTGGCTAGTTAGTTTGTTACCAAAATGACGCTTTTGGTAAACGCTAAACGTCAAATAAATCAGCCTCAACTGCCCGAAGGGACATGCTCTCCATTTTTCGGCTTTTGGTTTTTGTTTTTAGTTTGCTGTTTGTTTAAGTGCATTCAAATAAGCATTTTTACTTTTCCAAATCTAATTAAGTTGTTTAAGTGGAATTTGTGGCCATAAAATTATGCAAATATTGCCGCACTCTCACGAATCATTCGCTTTATTCATTTTTGCATTCGTAATTTGCGCATTGACGCCCTCGGGTGTCATTCGGGTACTCGTAAATCACATAATGAATAATTTTGGCTTATGGCCACATTTTAAACGAGGGTGGAAACAAGACTTACTTTACACTTTTCAGTTAAGTATTATCGGAGAAATTATTGATTTCTCAAAGTGAAATTTTTTAACTTGATTTGGGTAAAAAATACTTTTATTTTGAACGTAAGAATGAAATTACGATAAGAATACGTTGAGCGAATAATTTTGAACTTAAACTTAATTATTTTGTTATTTTAATATAATACTTATAAAATGATATCAGTGGGAGCCTTTTGAAGTTGTTTCTGTCTTAATTATCTTTAAATTTGTTATGTGTATATTCTGATTATAATATAATACCCCTAATAATTTAAAATTAATTATTTAAAGCACAGCTTTGACATTTTAAATTTAATATTATTATATAGGCATATATTAGAAATCTTTAACAATCCACAAAAATAAATTTATGCATTTTCGTTGTTTGTCTGTTTTCAAATGTAAAAAATATGAGTAATATACTAAATGTAATATTTATAGAATTAAATTACCTCTTTTTAAATTTTATATTTTTTATAATTATAATTTGTTACTTAAATCTTACATTTTAATATATTTGCGCATTTAAAGTTTTACGTTTTCGTTTACCTAAAATAATACTAAAGTTGTTCCATTTATTGAAGGTACCAAGAAGCAAAGCGTTTAATTGGGCTTGTAAATTTTAATTTTCTAAGCTACCTCAAACAACTTTACAAGTTGCTCGTTACAGTTACACAGCGTGTGTGTGTGTGTGTGTGTGTTCTTATGATCGTAAAAAAAGTGCACCATGAATTTTTAATTGTCATCGAAAGCGGGAGACGCGCTTCAAACCTAAATTGTAAACGCATTTGCTTATTTGATTTTTATGACGGCTTCTTCGTGGCCAACACTCGATGATGATGAGGATGATCATGATGCTGGTGATGATGAGGTTGGGTTGGCTTGCTTGTTTAGTGCCCACACACGCACATAAAGATGTCAACGCTTAACTTATCAAGCAGAGGCAGCAGAAGAAGCCAGAAGAAGCCAGAGGAAGCCAGAAGAAGCTGCAACAACGATGCTGACGTTAATGCGAGTACAATAATAAAAAACTACAATAATTTCTTGTTTTGAGTTTTATTTGCGTGCCGTTGTTGTGGTTGGACACACAAAATACACAAAATACAAGTAGCGCCCACCGCTCGTCGTTTATCAAACAACAATAAACTGTAATTTATGAAAAATGCTTGTAAAATGACGATAAAACAAGTGCCAGGCAGCCAGCCAAGTGGACAGACGGACGGGCGGACGGACATAGAGGCTACAAACACGACAAACAACGACGACAACAACAACAACAACACAACAACAGTAACGATGATGATGACATGGACATGGACATTGCTGCCAGTTTTGTATAGACCCAAAAGTCATGTGGGTGTCTCTCTCCCTCTCCCTCTCTCTCTTTGCCTCTCACTATCTCTCTCGCTCTATCTGTGCCCCAAAGCCAAGACAAACAATTCATTGTATGCAAGTGTCTCGTGGTCGTAGTCTTTTGGGTAACTTGCCATCCCAGCTGCATCTTCACTTTGGCCTGAGCATTTGACCATTGTCGACACGCTTGCTTCTTCTTTTTTGTGTGTTTGTTATTTGTCTGCGCCCCAGTCAAGTGGGCAGCCAACAACAACAATAAAAATAACAAGCCAAACAACAGCAACGGGGCAGTGTTTAGGCCAGTCTGGTGACAGGTCAAGCCAAACAGCAATTGCCCAAGTCGAGAAACCGAAAACTTTTGCTTTTCAGCTCTTTGCCTAATTGTTTGTTGGCCACAACAAAGTTGCAAGTCAGCCCTTAAAAATGCTGATGCCACACTTTAAGCCAAAAACACACACCCTTTGACTTGAATTAACAGTTCCTGCAGGAATATACTTGCCAGTAATTGACAGTCTAGAACAAATGCATAAGTACGAGATTAAATGTAAATACTAAGCTAAAGATTTGTCAAAATACTTTTGTCATGTTTGGAATAGTCATATATTAAGTTTTAATCATGGATCAGCACATATCTCCCAACTGAATATATATTTGCCTTTCAGTATTGTCCAATTTTTATTAAATTTTTAAACATTTTTTTTATTTTAAATAAGTAAAACATATCGAAAATAAAATAATGAAAATATAACATACATTTTTGTCAGAATAGTTGTGCTGCTCAGTGTAGGTTCTTAAATTTGTCGCACACGTCGAATGCGCAATATTTGTCACAAGAAGGAGCTATTCATATTGATAGAAGTGTTGCGTGCTAAGTTACTTCTGTCATCTCATGGTTGATTGAAAACAATTAAGCTATCTATGATGTGATCTTTGATATCAAGCGTGCAATTAGTCATGCTTGTTTCGCTCGACATTAAACTAGTTTGTTGTATTTCGAGTCCTGTCGAAGTTAGTCGCGAATCAGAAACGACTCTGGATTTTGTGAGTGAGTGAAAAATTTGCAAGTTATTCACGAATAATGCAACTGATTTACACAACACTCGTAGTAGAAGAAAAACAAATGCAAATCGACTCGGGAAGAAGCGACTACAAAGGCACGACTCATTTGAGCCAAAGGAATGAGAAACAAGCTAAGAAATCTGTTAAAAAAAACTCCAAACGAATTATGTAAAACACTCGCAAACAAGCGCCCAAGTACGAGTACTCGTATCACCCAACAAATTGTGACTCACTTCCCATTTGGGGGAGTGTTGAGTGCTCAGTCCTGAGTCTCTAACTTATTAGCATAAAACGAGGAGAACTGACATTTACCTTGTCAGCACGACTTGACTACAGAGAATTCAACCAGGTGTCAGTTTTAAATAGTTGCAACATTTCTTCTTTATGCAAAACTAAAATAATTCTATCTGGAAATTTGCATAATCTTAACTATGAATTTTCATTAAGTTTCTACTTTCTATTTCAAAATTGTAACGAATTTGGACTTTGAAGTGAATGAAGTTTTCATAAAGTGTTAAATTCCATAATTGAACAGTGAATTTAATTAATTGATTGAATAGTGATTTATCTTGCAAATTTATTCAACAATTATATACAACAATAACTAAATAAATAAAATAAATAAATTAATTAATTTGTGAGTAAACATAATATTCTCATTTAAGAATACTACAGTTAATTGGAAAAGGTATTTATTACACGTTATCTTTGAAATGAATGAAAGGAAAGAATCCTTTGAGAAATATCTTTTCTATGATTTAAAGATTAACTTAACTCAATTTTAATGCTTCGAATTTTGTGTGATGCCAGGGTATTAAAGTCGCATCTCAGTGGTCGTAGGGTATAAAAAGAGTCATCATAATGTCTGATGGAGATAACAAATGTCTAAATAAATCTTGAGAAGTAATAATAGATTATGGGCTTGACTATTTACTTTTGAGAACCCATATTTCTAAGCCTTGAGCATGCATGGAGACAATTGCAGTACAAGTTGAGAGAGAAATAAAAACAATTTATGGCGCCACGATTTGTTGACAAATTTCTCACAACACGATCCATAAATTATGTGGCCGTGACCGTGGGCAGGCTGTGCCATTCAGCCTGTGGAAATGTGGAAATGTGGAAAAGTGGAAATCTTCCAGAAGAACCGAAAGAGTTGGCAACGAAGTCTGATCTGCCAACCGCACGACATGTGAGACAATTTGGAATCGTAATCGTGCTCTTGGTGTCAACTTGGAACTGGAGACTGCTGACACTATTTCTCAGGCCAGCGACGCTTATACTCGTAATTTGCGGCAAATTATGAAAAAACAAAAATAAAACAAAAAACAAAAAACAAAAAAAACTCTTTCCACTGCGTCTCGAAGGTCGACACTGAAATTTCAGCAAAAATTTTGCATGCTGACCTCAAAATTTGAGATGGGAGAGGTTCATATAACTTTCTCTCCGGCTGCTTGAGCCATTTTCGCTAAAGGATCCGTTGCGACGATCATTAAATTTTATTACACACATAAAGAACTCCCGAATGAACTTTGACATGCAAATAAGAAACTTGTTTATTAAATAAAATTACTGTTGCTAAAAGTATTACATTGACCCAAACTCTTGAATTAAATTGTATATATATTTGTGACATATTATTTTTGATTTATTTTATTAATTTGATATGATCGCAAATATATACATTATTGACACACAAGATAAATTTAAAGTAATAATGATGAATTAACTTTTATTTCTATTTTCTTTAGATCTCAAATCATGTGGTATAATGGAAGTGAGAGTTTCGTCTCGGAACTGTATCCACTGTACGCTTTGATAATGCAGTTGATTGGGGAGAGAAGCATCTTCTATTACAATCCAAGTAATCGGGACTGCAACTGGAGCCGGTATCAACAGCACAATTTCACCTCCCAGCCACAGTGGGTGTGGCACACTCAAGTTCCGTATTTCGCATTGAGGGAACAACACAACAAGGAATTCTATGTACTGGCATGTCTGTCTGAGGAACTCTACATGGCCGAACTTGGGGGATTACTGAAGAGTCTGAGTCGTTTGCAGAAAGTTCGAGTGCTTATCGAGCTGGCAAGTCGCAAGAGAATTCCTGAAGAGAACTCTCTGGCCCTGGACATACTCAAGTATTTATGGAGCAGAAAAATGCTCAATGTGGCGCTGTATTTTCAGCACGGTACAAATCCCTTACTACTCTACAGTTACGAAGTATTTCCACAGTTTACGTTAATCCAGCATCGTTTTACTCGAATGGGCCTTATTGAAAATGAAGGAGATTTGTTTCGCAATCAGCTGAAGCATCTCAAGGGCTATAAATTGCGAGTCTTGCATGATCATTCTGAGCCAAATACGATCCTCTATAGCGATGCCAGTGGAAATAAGCATCTCACGGGATTCTTGTGGCATTTCATTACGACATTTGCCGAGAATCTTGGCGCCAGTTTAATCCCAATGCATCCAACTTGGCCAGCAGGAAGGCTTCTATCGGAGCCATATATGCTGGAGTTGACAAGAAATGACACCGTGGATTTTGGTCTAGTCACTAACTCACTGAAGAACTCCTTAAAGAGGTAAGTAAACAGAGTTATTGGCAGGTCTGCCTTTGAAGCCTTTGAACCCATTTCAGAATAGGAAAGATATTTTTAATAAAAATTTAAGACATCAATATATTTATTAAATAATTTTTTTGGCTCAAGGAATCAAAAAATCATGCACAGTGGAAAGAATAAATACACTATCCTATGTTATTTAAAGTGTTTGTTTGCTGAATATGACTTTCTTAACCAATCTATTCGTTTATCTATTTATTTAGACACTTTTGATAATTTTAATTTAATATTAGATTCGGTATTTTTAAATTATTGGCACACTTGTTACTAATTAGTTATATAGTTTGTTAACTTATCTTGTTTTTTAAGTGTAAAGAAAACTTACATGACAAATAGTACTATAATTTTCAAACCACACATAGGAAATAGTCAATAAATAAATAAATAAATAAATAAAGCAAAAAAAAAACGACATTTTTAAAATTATTAATTAATATAATCAATATTTTTCATTTACCACAGGCGTCAACAATATTCATATCCAATCTACTTTAGCAGCTGGTGCATTATGGTGCCATTGGAGCGTCCTTTGGGGCGGAGTGTGTTGTTTGGCCACATTCTGGAGCCCAAGGCATTGACATTGTTAATAGTGAGCTTTCTGTGCTCCTGCCTGTACCGAGGAATCGGATTGAAACAAGTTCCACTCTGGATTCGTGATTGTTGGCGTTGTTGGCGCTTGGCTTCCAGATTATTAGCTGCATTTTTGCTGAGTCTCTGTCTGGCTCAACTCTATCAGCTGATGATTTGGCGTCCACAGCAAAGTCAAATCAACAGCTTCGACGACTTGTTGCATTCGGATCTGCACATCTTTGGCCTAAGTGCTGAGTTTGCTCTGCTAAAAGATGAATTTCGGGCAAAATATGCGCCGGCTTTTAGATTGACTGACAATCTAGCCGAGTTTTTCCGAATGCGAAACTCTCTCAACACCAGCTGGGCCTACAGTATAACCTCGACTAAATGGATTATATTTGACGAACAGCAGCGACACTTTCAACGGCCGCTCTTTCGGTATTCCAACATTTGTCTGAGTAGTTACTTCCCAGATAGCATTCTGCTGGCAGATGACTCCATCTATCGCGAGGTATTGAAACTGTATACCATGAGGGTTCATCAGTCGGGACTGCTCCTGCACTGGATGCAATTCAGTCTCTACGATATGGTTAAGGCTGGAAAGATGAAGCTCAAGGATTACAGCACGCCGATCCCGACGAACCCGTTGAATTTGCAGGACTTTCAGCTGGCCTGGCGATTTTGCTGTGCTGGAATGGTTTTGGCCCTGTTCGTGTTCTGTGTGGAGCTGCTGCGGTTCTATGTCAATGTGTGCCTGAATCACTTGTAGACTTCTTCAGCCACAAAAGTCATTGTTGCTGCTGTGGCATATAAAACTAAATGCAAATTGGCTGTCAGGCAGCCACCGCAACATCACGACGAACTGCACGAAAACTCATTTCAGCCACAGAATTGAGGCGCAACCACAACAAAAACAACCAAATTATGCTAAATCCAGACAACAAGCATCAACGAATTAAGGCCTTAAGCCAATCGACACCTGCAAAAGAATCCGTCACCTTCAAACCCCAAGAAAGAAAGACTTTCCACAACTTGTAATCATGGATTCGAATTTCGAGTCTTTCACACTATAAATTTACTAATATTATTTCTAAATATTGTTGTGAAATTTCTGTTTATTATCATTTAAATACATGAATATATAAACTTCAGCTTATTTTAAATATATCGAAAAATAACGACTTTTTTGAGGCCTAGGTTCAGTTTGAAAATTCAAAAGTATTGAACAAATTTAAATTACACCAAATTACAAGAATTTAGATTCAGCTTCAATATTAATCAATAATCTTAAGAAAGTAAACTATGGAAAAAATCAAATTTTTTTGGTTTATAAAAAAAATAAATTTAAAAAAAGTTTTTAAATATTTAAATTTCAGTTTTATTAAATTGATTTTATCCAAGAATTTTGATTCATTTCAAATAAATTTTCTTATAATATTAATGCCATTTCTCGATATTTTTGGTTTGAATATTTTGTTGAGTTTTGCTTACGATTATGCGCTAATAGTATGCAGGAATTTATTAAAGCTCTGAAATGCAAAAGTCTTGCCCTTGCCTTGGAACCAATCGCATGACTCATGTCACTGCCAGACCTGGCCAGGCCAATCCGGCCAGGCCAATTCGGCCCAATCGTTGACCGCGTGGTCGTCCAGGTGTTCAATTAAACACTGACGTTGACCTTAATACTCGAGCTGCTGCTGCTGCTGCTGCTGCAGCACAAGACTGCCAGAATTTTTGACAAATTGTCGCTGAATGTGCACAGAAATCAAGTTTATGGTCAATTTGCTTGAGCAACTTTTAAAAACATATTCATTCACACACACACACACACACACACACACACACACACATACACAAACAGACACAGTGCAGAATAGCCCATAATCCCAAAAAGAGCTTGGAGATTTCAACTCTATCAGAGTGTGTTGAGCTCTTGTAGAAAGTTGCCACAAAGCTGGCATTAAAATACCAAAAATAGTCAACGGCACAAAAAAGCGATTGCAACCGATGCCAATTCCAAGGTGTTAAAATACGTTAACGTATGCATTAAAATTGCTGATGAAGCGTCTTGTTGTCTACGCTGAGGAGGATTACCAAATATTTGCGATTGCTGCCAAAAGTCAAAAGAAATCAATCAAAATGCCACAATCAACAACAATAGCAGCAACAACAAAAGCCACACAACAACAACAGCAACAACAGCAACACATTGCAACTGCAACTGCAACTTCAATTGCAACTGCAACAACACACGCCAAAAAAAAAAGACCGACAGAAGCGACAGTCTGACGTGTGCCTAAGACGCTTAGTGGCTGCCTGGTTGCCTGGCTGCTGGCAACAACCAACAACAACAACAGATAGACCAACAGACCAGCAGACAGACAGACGGACAAACAGTCAGTGAGTCGGACAGACAACCCCTCGTCTCTAAGTGGACAACAAAACGCCTCCAACACTTTTGGGCGCGAAAAATGTGTTGCCATTGCCGACAATGCACAGTGGAAAAGAACGGCTGAGTTAGCAATCATTAATTCTACTTTTAGAATATTGACTTCATTTATTTTATTTAAATTCATTCTATCTACAGTACTTTATATAATTAGCTGACAACGTATACTGACAAAACGACCAATTTTGAAGTCAAACTAAGCGCAAAATAAAATTTTATATTATTTAACACAAATTTTTCAAATAAATTGATTTTGAACTAGACTCATTCCAAACACATAAGCAAGAATTCGTTGTATGTTGTTATGGGGGTCCGTAATTATTTTATAATACAATTTTTATGATTTTTACTTAAATTTTTACCAATCTTTAATTAAAAATATTATTTTTTGACTCTATAAAATTTGAATACCATTGAGAACATTTTAAGTTCTAAATAAATGAAAATATATAGATTTTTTGTTTCTTAAATATTTAACAAATACCTTTTCAAGAAAACTAATAAAATAACAAGATGTTAATAATCAAACGCTATTCTCGTCGCTATTCCCACTGTGCGATGCTGCAGCTAAAGTTGCTGTTGTTGCTGTTGTTGTTGTTGTATTTAGTTTTCCCGAGCCAAGTGTTTACCAAGTGCTCTGGCAGACTCCAGCTAAAGTCGCAACAGTTTCCACGGCTGTTGCAGTTGCAGTTGCAGGGGCGTAACGGCTTTTGCACTCAACGCGAGAGAAAGAGTGAGGTAGAGACAGCGAAAGAGAGAGAGGTAGATAGATTTAAGACTCATGTGTTGCATATAAAATAAATAAGCCAACGTTGATCTTCATTTGTTGTTGTCAAGAAGTTGACATGACTCTGCCATTGCCATCGGGTCTTGACACATATTTGCATATTTTGGAACCGAAGGCACCAAAAAAATGTTGACAAGTGTCAGTCAGGCAAACGATTTGGTTTCGACTTTGAATTCAACTGCCTTCTGTTCGTGTTGTGTACAAAATTTGCATGTGGTCGCATCTCACGCTTTGGCCCAAAGATTTTTTTGTTTCTTTTTTTTTCGGAATACATTTTGTGGTTTTGGGCCAGCGAAATTTCATTGCGATCTATCGAGCGCACCTTTATGGTCTATTATACTAACGGGAATGCCCCGAGAGCAAAAAACCAAAAACAAAACAAAAACCGTCGATGTCGATGTCGGCAATAATAATAAGTAAATTGATTGAAATGTGCGATATCATGTTAGCCGCAATTGAACGGAAATGGCCAACCGCCAAGCACAAGTCGTCGACACACACAATTTTCTGTGGTAGCGCATTCAATGTCGATTTCATTTTGCACCCGAGGCTCAGATACGCAACCAACGATAGACGATAGACGATATACCAGCGTCCAAGTCCAAGTCTGGGAGTGGGGTTTGGGTCAGTTGCCGGCTGGGTCAGTTTGCTGCCAATGCCACCACGCAGGCGGTTGGTGGTTGTCGGTTGTCGGTTGTGTTGGGTGTGGCAATGACGACCATGATGACCATGACGCCCACCCAGCTTGCCCAGCGGGCAATCAGTTAAGGTCGGGGTCGGGATCGTCTATCCACATGGCTTAAATAAATCATTAACGCTTTAAACAGTTGCCGAGTTCTTTGTTCGCAGGCGAGTGAATTACATAATAACCAATTAATTCATTAAGCTGAGTATAACATTTGAACGCATTACGACATTCAAATAATTTTCCAATTTCATATCAAATTTTTAAGATATTTAAAAGGAATATCGTATTTAAGAGTTAAAGGAAATCACTTGCTTAAAAATTATTGCTTAAATGAAAACAATCATTGAAAAAAATTAACAACGCATTTAAATGTTATTAAGATGTTCGTGATTCACCACTTGGCTCAAAATAAATATTCAATTATATTTTATAGAAATTTTAGGAATTTTTTAGATTTTTAATATTAAATTTCGAAATAAAACAACGATATTCATATTAAAGAGTTTTTATCGGGCTTCAAAAATTAGGACCAAAAAAAAATTGCGATAATTTATGTTACTATAGCGCATTTCCTATACATTGATTTATTTGAATACATTTGGTTCAATAACTGTATTTAATTTTGCTCTCTGATTTCTTCATTCATTTCAAGTATTGCGCAAGTTCGTTGCCTAAGTCTTTTGATGTGCGTGTGTGACAAAAAATGCGATCTGCATCAAATTTGCAGCAGCAGCCACTTGGCGACATGTTGCCGGCATGTAATTAGCATGCTAACTGGCTGTCAGTCTGACACTCTGTCTCTGTCTTTGACTCTTTGACTCAGCGCTGCGGCGACACCAAAGTCTGGGCGCACCTGCAGCAGTTGCCGCTTCCGTTGCCGCCGTCATCGTCATTTGAAATGATCTCATAAAACGCTACTTAACACGTCGTTGTCGTTGTCATTGTCGCTGTTGTTGTTGTTGCTGTTGTTGTTGTTGTCGTTTTTGGTCGGCACCTTAAACTCAGACGCAATGATAACTCTTTGGCTCGTGCATGCGACTGGCTGCCGATTTTTATTGACTTTTCATTGATTGCCGACGAGAAGCACAAAAAAGCAACAGCAACAAACCTTAAAAAAATATTCTTTTAACGTTGCCGGCTTTTTTGGCACATGCGTAATTAAAACACAGTTGAAACTCGCGAGTTGTCGCTGTTGTGATTTTGTGTAATTTTTATACCCAGTGTCAGATTTTAAGGCGTAAAAAAGTGTTAAACTAAATGGAAATATAAAAAATATTTAAATAAAAATTAAAAACCTTTCTTTTTTTCAAATTTATTATTGATGATTATATTTAAATAGTAGAAGTGCTTAAATATTGCTGCTGAGTATTTTAAAGTCTAAAGTCTATTCTTAACTTTTCTTGTGATTTTTTGTCAGTTTTTTGCGTGCATTTGGCATTTGGCAATTCACCTTCTTATGGGCCCAAAATCGAGCTGATGTAATGCGTTTCAATACGATACATTAATGGACTCTTTTTTTATGCACATGCAAATATATGGTTTCCTGTCTGCTGTCAGCAATAGCTACAGTTTTAACAACAACTGACAACGAGAGCAAAAACTGTGGCCCATAAATAGGCAATTTTCGCTTTTGGCCGTTTAACGCCAACACCGAAAATTGAGGCTTGGAACAGCCCCAAACATCTGAAGCTGGTTTGCAACGAAATTTCGAATCAAATCGATTCGAATCGAATCGATTATCGTGCACTTAACACCAAGCAGCTCTTTAACCTGTGCACTACATTCGAGCCAAGCTGGCCGCTGAGAATAGGGAGGAAGGAGGGGGAAAGTGTTACCCTTTAAGGTTGCTTTCTGTAACAATTTTCCCGAAAATATTTTCAATCAAAAACTAGGCGGTAACTGCAAGCGTTGATTGCACTCGAACATGATTGAAACACACAGCAAATCACGGCCACGAGAGCCACAATCAAGGCCAAAAAGCACTGGCGTCATTATCAGCTGCAGCTTCGGCATTGACTTCGTGCTGATTATCAGCATGTGCACTGGCTGCCCGACAACAACTACGACAACAACGTCAACACTGACAGCAACAACAACAACAACAACAGCAACAACTACTTCGCTGCATGTGCTTTTGCCCTCGATCCATAGATCAAGATCATAAATAGCAATAAGCCCCGGCCAGACAATGTCTGCTAACTGTTTCAGGCAATCAATCAATCCATCTAGCCGATGCTGCTGCCGCGTTGACTGCAACTGCAGCTGCTGCTGCTGCTGCTGGCTCAGTCGACGCCGACAGCATTTCGCGAGCTGCGCTGCGCTGCCTGCGTCGCAACGCGCTGCCCATTTGGAAAGTTCATTCAGTTGCGCTTCAGTTTTTTTCTTGACTTTTTCTTCGCGTCTCTAAAACCGAGTATAAAACGTGATCGATTGATTTGTGTGATCGTAGCGGGAACTGCGGCAACCGACAACAGCTAGAGCTGCAGTTGCTGGCTACACTGAGAAAAATCAGGGATCTGCAATCTTCGAATTTCTGAGGAGCACAAAATCAGGGATCGCAAATAAAAATATATGTAAATGTAAAGAAAAATATAAGCTGATTGAATAAATGAACCTTAAATTTAATAATTTTCGCTGGAATAAGGGTTAAATTTTGATTTTATAAATTTATAATAAAAATTATTTATATTTTTGATCTATATAAAAAACATTGCATTCGTTCTCAACCAATATTATGATATTTTCATACCAAAATAGTCATTGTCTTGTGGTCCGCATAAGTCTTCATCTAACAAATATATTCCGAATACATACATAGTTATAGTTATGATCAGGAATTTTAAGCTTGAATAAAGGAATGATGTTTTTTTCAGTGTACAGCTGAAGCGCCGCAGCGTTTGCAAGTTCAACGAGCCGATTGACTGACTGACTGCTGACTAGATAATTGTGGCGTTCTGCTGCCGCTGACGCTAAGTTTTTTTTGCGCTAAACAGCTGAAGCTGAAGCTAGAGCTGAAGCTGAAGCTAGAGCTGTGACTGTAGCTGTTGCTGAAGAGCTGCCACATTGCTGAGGCATGCAGCGCATTCCACTTGGCCTGGCCAGCTTCAGCTTCAGCTTCAACTGCAACTGCAACTTCTCCTTCTCCGGTCGGTTTCCTGCTCTCGCTGAAAGCGGCCAATCTGTCAGCCTGACAGTTGGCCCAGTCACAGAATTTAGCCGGCCGCTGTCGGCATTGCATTTGATGATTGATGATTGTTGAAACGCGAACAAAATTATGATTAAATAAGTAATTGTAGTTAAACAAAACGGTGATAGCGATAGCGATGACGACGTCGACAACGACGACGACTACGACGAGCACGATTGAGCCAAAGTGACCAGTGACAGTCAGAAATAAAATCCGATAGAATAATTATATTTGTAGTGCCGAAGACAGATATCCTAACATTGTAACCGATCGACACTTTATGTTATTGTTTTCTGAGGTCGCTTTATTTTATAACCTCTTTTTGTTGGTTACTTATTGCCAGTACTCTGATAAAACTAAAGCTAACGAATTTTCATCCTGAAAACCAAATGCTTTTTTAATAAGACAAAACATTATATTATAAAGACCAAATAATATTAACAAATATTTAATAATTATATATAAAGCTTGTTGTTTTTAGCTTAAACTTGTCTAACAGTCAAAATAAAATGTTTGTTGTCTAACAGTAATAATAAAATATTTAAGATGAACATTCTTGATATTAGAGACCGGTCTTATTTCTAAGTGTTTAATTCCCAATAATATAAATTTTTTTAAAATATAAATTTATATTAATAAAAAAATTTTAAAATATTAAAAAAAAATTGGCTCCACCTTAAGTTAGAACATCCTGAGCAAGAGTATAAGAAAATTAGGTAAATTCTATGCAGTTGATCATTGGGACAAGCCGATATTGATGGTTGAATGCTGTTGTATGGAATTAATGGGAAAAGTTGGTGTTGTTGTTGGAAATGCACCTGATAGTCTTGCGGTGACATTCAATTATTAAAGTAATAAAATATATATCATACAACGATATGGATGTACACCGTCTTTTGGCCAACTAGGCGAGGTCTAGGACTATGCTGCTTTGGTGGTCTGGTCAACTCAACTAAAGGTCAAAAGCTTTTATAAAACAGGCCACACAGTCACGACCAAACACACACACACACACACACACTCACACACGTACACGTACACACGTGCACACACAATGACAGTTAGCTAAATAGCACGAAATATGAAAATAATAAAATAACTTAGCACTTATAATAAATTCAAAAACGCTCGGCAATTAAATCGTAAATTTTTACAACTACAAATTTACAGTTATTAAAAGCATAATTTGTTGTTGCCGGCTGCTATTATTAATTACTACAACAGTTTGGTGTCACGCTGCAAAAACAACAAGCGACGCGACGCGACGCGACGGTCGCGTCGTTGTTTTGTTGCATTCGTTGAATAAGTAGTCGAACGAAAGACTTAGGCAACGAACTTGAGTTCAATCAACAATTTTCAATTTAAAAGCATTTGTTGTTGTTGTTGTTGTTGTGTTGTTGTCTACTACAGCGCTCCGCAAGTCATTGGTACACCGGCACGTTTTTGTTATGTGTGCAATGACGGTTCCGAGGGCTGCTCGAAAACTTTCAATAATTGTTAGAGGGGAAATTAAGTGCAGAATTGCTAATTAAGAAATAAGATTAACTTTAACTATTTTGACAATATTTTTGAAGCAGTTTGGTGGAAAAATGTTAATAAATTTAAATAGTATTTTAAAAAAAATTATTTTAAAACTATTGAATATAAAAATCATTATATGGTTTTCTTATTATTATTTTTTTATGGAACTCAAAAAGCCAAAAATGGAAAAAATGCAGGTTATTTTATGTACAAAATGTTAGGCGACAAACAAAATAGAAAAACAAAGAATTCGAAATTATTTAAGTCATAAAAATACGAAATAATCGGGATTTTTTATCAACTCCAATGCTCGACCATTTCTATGGCACACTATGGAGCACGTGTTCCTTCAATAGACCCCATTGCTAATCGTCCATAGTAACCAATGTCGTTTGTTGGCTTTGGTCCGTTTTGGTTTAGTTCAATTCAGTTTGCCCGATCGATGCTTATCGGCAAATGTGTTGAATGCTTGGCGGGTGCGCGCAGTTGTTGCTTTATAAAAAATTAATTAGAACAAAATACAAAATACAAAACGCGAAAATATTTACAATAATGGGCGTGCCGAGTTTGAAAGATTTTGTTTATTTGTTTAGGCAAACAATTGGCAACAATTTGTGGCAAACAACTGCCAGTCAGAGTTGCAGTCAAAGTCACAATGCTCAGACAGGCATGACGATGTGGCAGCCATGGCGCTATCGCGATTTATGTTTCTATGAATTATTTGTTAAATTGGCTGCCCGCACATGTGCCCCGACAACGACTATTGACGAAAGGTTTTAGCAGGCCAATCAAAAGGCCTGAATGCCTGACTGCCTGACTGCCTGCCTACTCCAGCCTGTACTGTCATTACTCCAGTAACACATACAGTTTGTACTCGTTTGTACACCCAAAGGAAATCAAAATAAACTATAAATAACGTTGACTTTAAGTTAAATAAAATATATAAAATATATATTACAATTTGATTTAATTTTTATAATATGTAAAATCAATATAATTTAATATACTCCACTTTGGTGTGTTTTCAGTTAAATGAAAGTTTTATACAAAATTTTAATAAGTTTGCTATTTGAATATGGTATGATAAACTTAAATCAAGTTGATTGTTTTTTCTCTGTCTGTATGTTCATATATTTATTTATTCGTTCATCTAAAACCGGTTTGATGCAAAATTTCCAACTAATTAGGCGTGGTGGCTTTTAATCAAAACGATTAAAATGCTTTCCGACAATATTTTTCCACGCCTAATCAAAGACTTTATGCCATTTTTTGCATTGCACTCATGACAGCTGCAATAAGCAACTAAGTAAAACCTGAAGCTGATGCTGAAGCTCAAACTCAACCCGAAGCTGGAGCTCGAACTGAAGCTCAAACTGAAGCCGAGGGGCTGGGCTTGGCGTGGCGTTGCCATATCAAATTGTGCTACAATTTATTAAAAACGAAATATGTGCGACTCGGTTGAGTCTGGAGCAGCCAGGGAGCAACCGGGGACGACGGGGGTAACACGAGGAACGATAACAAGTTGTCGAACCAGATGTCAAAGCGATTTGCAAATATTTGACAAGCGCAAAACACCGACACCGAAAACCGAAAATGCGAAATGCGGCAGGACAACAAGTTGCAACAATAAACGATCATTACCAGCGACTGGATGTGGCATTAAAATAGCCACAAGCATGAGAAAAGAAGAAAGATGATACTTTATTAATGACCTAATTGATATTGATAGAGGTTAGGGAAACATAACAAGCCAAATTTATTATTATTGTAATATGAGTACAGAAGTTGCAGTTTAAATAAATTAATTTATATTTTTAATAGTTTTGTGCAACAAATAAATAGATCTAAAATGTATCTGATGGGTTGTTATTCAAATAAATAAGAAACTAAAATATTTTTCATTTTTTCCTAATGATATAAGATCTCTCGTACACTAATTACATTTTACATTGATTTTGGATTTTATAAGATTTGCCAGAATATTTTTGACTACACAAAGTTTAAAGTTGGGGAAAGTCCCTAAAAGTTTTTATGTAATGGTTTCGTTAAATAAAATAATAATATCAATAAAATTGTTTTTAATGCTTAATCCTATACTTGTTACCTTTAATTACTACTAGAGAATAATTTTACAACAACAAAGTTTTATTGCCCAAAATTTCGTCTACATGTTGTACAAACTACAGCCTAATTGAATTGTTATATCAAGTTCATGCCTGTAAGAGTTGTGTACATTTTTTAAAGCAGTTTTCGAAACTATCGAAACGATCTTCGTTGAGGCATCGCCAGAGCGGCGTCAACATAATAATAACATAAAAATTTATTTTATTTTTATTTTCAATTTAATTTTATTGAAAATCATCAGAAAGATCATGTTCGAGAGAAGAAAAAAAAAATATACCCAAAAATAAAATAAGAAACAAAAGCGCGTGGCGAGGGGAAATCTTGTTTTTTGTTTTTTTTTTCTTAAAAAAACTGCAAAGGCAAAACAAAATTTAATACAACACAGGGCAGCGGCGCACGCATTAAAACCGCAAGTCTGTCCCCTGTCCGCTGTTCCCTGTACCCTTCTCTTACCACAGTATAGGACACTTCTGCGTTAACCTTCGCGGTTGTTGCCACCGGGGCCTGGAACGGCCACTTTTCGGCCATTGTCAGCTTGGCAAAAATCTGATAAGTCGCATTATAAGAACATAAAAACACCCAAGCCAGAAAACGTAAGCGAAACATACACGAGGGAGAGAAAATAATTTCGGCCTGTCTTCCCGGGCCGCCTCTGCCCCTTGTGCCCCTTCGCCCTCACATCTCCTCAGCCACAACAAGGCCGAAGCCGAAATATGCAACATGCATGTTGTTGTTGTTGTTGTTGTTGTTGTTGTCGCTGTTGTTGTTACTTATGTTGTGGTCGCCAAAGCAAAGCAGAAACGATGCAAAAATATTTGGGGCCATGCCACGAAATGAAGTTGCAACAAGATACTGTACTTTACTTAAGGGCAAGTAGATGCACAACTGATACACGGACATTGGACGGGGAGACTTACTTGATTTCGCCTTTATGGGTATTTCTTCAGCTGCTCGCCTCATTCAACTCGATTCGTTGCGATTCGATTCGATTCGATCGCTGCGAGCTTTAATTTCTTGTGCAAACTTCGGGCCATCAAGTGATGGGGCGTGTTAAGCCTTGCGTCTCTCATGTTGCATGTGGCAACTGCAACTCCAACTCCAATTGCAACTACAGCGATTGCCCTCATTAAGTTGGACAAGGATGCCAAGAGGACATGGACCAGGTTACATGCATTGTTTTCCTTTGTCTCACATCTTCTCATTGCCTCATTGTTAATCTGCATTACGTGCGCATCATTTTGAGGTGTTCAATCAGACTTGATTGCAATTTGAGCCTGGTCACACTTTATGCTCGTTGGGCTACTAATTACGAGCTAATGACGCAGTTGGTCTGCCTTAGATGACAAGTTCTCATTCAATGTTTTTCTCATTCAGTCTTTTAAGAATGGAATAATTGGGATCAAGCACAGTTCAAATAAATCTGAATCTTTTTGCCTATTTACAAATTACTTACTTCGACACAAAGTTAATTTGAGAATTATTGGAGGTTGAGCGAGTTTCGTCACAAGTTAGATACCAGAAGTGTTGGGAGTTGAATTGACGCTTTCGTCACTAGACGGATACCTCATTGAGAGGGGTTTTTTTTGTGATTATTATTAACTTCAATTATTGATTGCCGACTATTTACGTGGCTTATTCACTTGCTGTTTATTTTTAGCCATCTACATATGGATTGGCCTCTCGGTGAAACTGTAAAACGCCTTTGGGCTCGTTGGATTTACTTCACAGCAGCATCACCTCTATATTCATCTCCAACTCTGATTGATGGCGTCGACAACAACAAGTCATTTGGTTTGATTTATTTTTAGCTGTTATTTGCTTTGATTCGCTTTGATGAAGCGGCAGAAGGCAGAAGACTGGAGACAAGAGACAGACAGACAGAAAATGATGATGAAGCATGTTGAAGTGCATTTTGAAAATCGTTTAACATTTCAAACATTTCGAATGTTAATCAATTAAGTCGATTTGTTTGGCCCATGTCTGGCATTTAGGCCTAATAATCAGCTATGCGGAACTGCAAGCTTGCCCGAAATTTCTATGTTATTTTTCCAATTTTTTTAGTTTTGCGAGTAGACTAATTACTTTGGCACTCGACTCAACACAGAGAGCACTTACTTCTAAGCAACTCGGCATGCTTTCATCTAGCTCTGGCATCTCACTGACCAAATGCAGCCAAACTGCCACATCAATGAGGCATTTGTGGAGGGTGGTGGCTGCTGGTGGTTGTTGATGTGGTTGTTGATGTGGATGTGGTTGGTGGTTGAGGCTGTGGGTCAGACTCAGTCAAACAGCAGCCAAGCCACCCGGACGACGGTCAGTTCAACCTACTTTGGCAGCACGCCACAACTGAGGCCTCTTGCCACAAAAGGTGATGATGAGGTTGATTACTTCGACTTCGACTTCGACTTCGACTTGCGCCCGGCATTGGCGACTTTCCTTCTAATTTGAGCTGTACAAATAATCAAAATTTTTAGCGCTCGCTTTGTAACATTTAATTTGATTTCCAGCACGTTTCGGTCTTTAATTGAAAACGATTTTCAGTAGGCCAGGCCACTGAATGAGTGCGATTCAAGTGCGACTCGGTGCACTTTGTTGAGTGTCAAAATGAGCGCACGTTTTTGGACCAACAACTTTCACCCATCTCGTAGGCGTTGGCTAGGGCAAAAGTTGGCAATAATTTCATTTCTTTTCGTTTTTTGTTTTTGGCTCATTAAATTGGTTCATTTCGAGGGCATTTTCTACGAATGAACTGAAAAGGGTTTTTGCAATATTTTGATGGTCTGCTCATTTATATTTTAGACATAATTATTTTATCTTCATACATCTTGGATCTTTTAAATTTTCTTTACTTATAAAATTGCAACTAATTAAAAAAAGAAAAGAAAATAAAGCTCTGGAGATAGTAAAGAATAAATAAATAGATAAATTAACATAGATTTTCGTAATTATTACAATAACTATAATGAAAATTCGTTTAGTATAAATTATATAAATAGCCAAAATTAATAAGAAATGAAATCTAGACAAATGAAAAGAAAAACACCAGAAAAAAGATGGGCGTTCAAAGATCAAAATGTTGCACGCGCCACATGCCGCATGCCGCATGCCACACGCCACGCGCAACATCGACATGGCTGTCAGCACTTGACCCATTGGCCAGACAATGGCTTTAATTTCTGGCCGTCCATTTGTTAAGTTTAGCTTTATTTTGGGCTACGTCGCGGGTGTGGCGCATCTTTATCTCCTAAGTATTTTTTTTTATGTTATTATTTATTGTTATTTTTTTGTTGTAGTTTATTTATTTTTGAATTTCGTTTTGTTTTGATCTTTGCGCGTCGGAAAACAATAAAAAAATGGAAAAAAAAAAAATATTACAAGCAAATTGTCTGGCAGCTTTGATGATGGCCTGGTCAAAATGTTTGATGCCCTTACAAATGGCGCTTTATGATTTCGTTTTCGTTTTCGTTTTGGCATCGGCATGGGCATCGGCATGGGTCACCTTTCTGGGCGTCTTGACCTGGCTTAAATGAAAAACCATATTTCTGCTGATGTCTGGCCCCAGTTTTTGACGTGCGATCGATTGCGGCTGTCCGACTGCAGCAGTCGGCCAAATTTGTTGATGTCTTGGCCTGGCCTGTCTTGACCTGATTTCATTTTTTTCCATTTTGAGGTTGGGCAGCAAAAGTCATGCACTTGCCGAGTCCAACAGAGTCTGAAGTCAAATCCAAATCCAAATCCAAATGCGAGTTCACATTCAACAAGTTGCTTAGGGTATTGCCATTGGAAATTGCCTTCTAATTAAGTGCATTTCATTTAATTAATTTAAACTAACTGTAAATTGGGTGCGGTGGCATCGTTGGCCAACCAAATAGACCAATAGACCATTCCAACTAGCCAGGCCCAACAGCAGTCGGCCAAATGGAAGCATCGCAGCTCGTTAAGAGGACCAAAAAATCGAGGGCCAAAGACGACGACCAAGTTTATTAGTTCGTGCCTTCATTTCGTAATTACTTCAATTGATTTTGTGCTGCTGATGGCTTTGCCACGGCCCGAGTCAGTGCCAGGAACAGGTGGTGGAGGAGGAGTGGTAGGGGGAGGGGGAGGGGTTCGAACGGGATCTAAGAAACGAATTGAACGGAACTAAACCGAAACTAAAATCAACTGAAACTTCATTGCGACTCTTTGCGCGCTTCGTTGCCTTTGATTGTAAATCAGTTTACTTTGCCATTTAGAAGCATTTGTGTTGTTGTTGTTGTTGTTAGTTGTTGTTGGTAGTAGTAGTTGTTGTTGGTAGTTGGTTGTTTGCCTGCCTTGGCTTTGCCTTGTACAAAAAGGTGAAATCACGATTTTCAAGTGCATCGCCATCGATATACAATGAGTACAAGCCAGGAAACTGGCCTGGCCCGTTGCAAATTGTAACTCTAACTGTACAACAGGTTCAAAGTATCTCTTAACAGGTACGCCTGACAATGCACAACTTACCTGCAATGCAACCCCAACAACAACAACAACAACCACCACCAACAACAACTGAGACTACTACTCATTGCATTGCATTTCTGTAGTTTCTGCCTTTAATTATCGCCAAGTATTTCAACGATTTCCAACCAAACTAAGCAAATAAATTTCAAAGACTTGTGGCCAACCAAAAAAAAAAGAATCTAAAACAAAAAAGTTAATTAGCTTTTTGGACCAAAAACTGAGGCAGTCGCAGTCGAGAAATCACTCAATTAGATCAACTCAACTCTCTGACCGGCGAAAGGCTGCCAAAATGTGGCAATCACTGGCCTGCAACTTAACTTAAAAGTCTGTTGGCCTCAAGTGCATATAAAATATAAACACAATGCAAGGGTAGAATGTGCTTTTTATTAATTTACTGTGTCGAAAACTTAATACTCTTTTCGCTTACATTTTTAAGTTTAGCTTCCTTTCGCTAGATTTTTTGTGCAAAAAATAATTTATTGCTCGATTAAAATTTACTATTGGACTAAAGTAAAATTTGTGCACAAATAAAAATTAGTAACAAGACAGCTTTACAAGAAAAAAAATTAAAACTTGAAGTTTATAATTAAACTAAAATGAATTGAAAATTTTAGTGCCTATATATGTGAAACGCATATACAAAAAAATAATTAAATTAATTTAAATTAAATGGATAAAAATTCAACTTCTGACATTAGTGTATTTTTTTATATTCAATATTTTAAAATGCTTAAAAAATAATATTGTTAAAGAGCAGAAAAAGTTACATGTTATTAAGCATTATTATATTTTTAATAAATAAAACAAACAGAATTTTATTTATTTTTTACTACGTAAAATTAAATGGATTAAAATTCAACTTTTATATTCAAAACTTCGCAATATCAAATAATTAAAGACCAGAAAAAGTCACATATGTATTTTAGAAGTTTAGGGAACGTTTTTTCATAACTATTGAAAAGAGAATTTGACGAAAAATCTATAGAAATTGATGTGAAATTAAAAAAAAACTGTATGTTAAATTAAATAGATATGTTCATTGAAAAAACGGCCCTAAATCTTAAGCTCGACACACTCTGTGTCCAAATTGTAATACCCACAGCGAGAAGGGTATACGATGTGCAATGGCCATAAACATGAGCAGCGTGTGAGGTCAACGAGGCATAAGCGACTCACGTGATAATCATGTGAAAATACTCGTACTTTGATTTAATAAAGTAGCCAACTTTGGCAGAATTGGCAGCCAACTATAACAATAATTTTGCAGCCTTAATCGCATCTAAACGTTTTCGGGCCTAAAGCTGCAGCTGCGAGCCGAATGGATACCGCCAAATTTATCCCCGTCCCGTCGTCGGGTCAGAAGGCAGTCGGCAAAGTTCGCCGGCATCAACACCTTGGTTAAAGTCGAAGATGGAGATGGAGCTGGAGATGGGAGATGAGGAGCCTGGCTTTGGTATTGGCCTGGCCGGGACAAGGGGCTGCTGACCCATGGCTGGGCTAATTGACAGTATCGTGACTAAAATCAATTTGTTGTGTGCTGCAAAGGCAACAAATTTCCAGTTGTTGCTGCTGCCGCTGCTGCTGATCCGATCCCTCTATGAATGATTTACGATGCGTCGTATGCGGCTATGACCCCAAAGTTCGACGTTGTTGAAACATCAAAAAAAATAGTAAAAAGAAAAGCAAAAAATAAAAGCTAACATCTAGAGTCGCAGTTGCAGCCAAGTTGAGGAAGATTATGTGTTTGCCAGTGACGCCGCCTCATAATCAGCAGCACATAAACAACACCAACAATATTATTGACCACCGCAATGTTGATGATGATAATAATGATGATGTTGTTGTTGATGTTGATGATGGCAACGAAGAAGATGCTCAAAGATCGTCAGCGTATACAGACATTGGCCCAGACGAGCATAATCAGCAGTGGGTGTCCAGCAATGAATGGGCATGGCCAAGACTCTTTAGCCAAAGAGTAAAACCAAAACAACAACAATAGCTACAAAGATTTAAAGTTTATCGACAGTCTGTTCGGCACGATCATCAACATGATCATTAAGTTTGTTTATTGGCGAAAATTTAGAAATTTATTGCTCATTGGTTATTATGAGCAGTCAAAGCTGTTCTCACACTTTTGTACATTTGACAGGTAAATAGCCCTAAAATTGTCACGCCTCCCGCCTTCCTCCCACACACCCCACATCGTATGTTAAATGTGCATTAAGCAGACATTATGGCCAATCAGCAGGCGACTCTTAAGCACAACATTATACCAAAATAGTTAACTTTATGTACATTTCAATTATAAAAACAACTTCTTTACGAGATAAAAGTCTAGTGACGAAAACATTTTCATGCCCCAATATTTCTGATATCCAATTTTGTGACGATTAATATTAAGTTTTACATATAAATTATTTAAAAAAAAATTTTGGCACTAGTAAAAAACTTTGCCCTCCCACTTACACCTGTTTATCTCAAGAACCATTTAAGTTTCTAAAAGTCTTAGTTTGCATATTTGCAAGTTAAACTGTTACCTTTCGATCGGTATATAACTCGACCTGATCGGACAGTCATAGCAAATTTTCCATTCTTCCTGTGTATAGTGCTAGTCGCCTTTCGCAACCTTCGTGCTGCTTTCGTCACTAGCGCGGACTGCCGTCCGCAGTGATTCGAATCCAAAACTTTGTCGATGAGTTGATTACATTTGCTTGATTCGTTGTGTGTTAATTAGAATAACAGATATTGCATTTTTCATCTGATATTCGTTATTTATATACCAAAATCTGATTGATTTATGGGCTTGACCTCAATTTGCATTGATAAACAACTAATTACAGTTCGATTAGCTGGGCAAATGGGAAATCATCAGCTTTACTTATCAACTGTTTATTTTAATGTTTGGGAAGTTATCAATTTAATTTAAAAACATATTCTACTATATTTAAGTCTGTGTTTGTTTCATTAGACTATCCTTATGTCAAAATGAACAAAAAAGTTGACTTGTAAAGTTTCTAGTTCAGAGGATTACCCAACTTTAAACTTTCATGACTTTGTCAAAACTAAACAGATTTGCAAGCGGAATATCATTTTGGTCATCATTTGCTCCTTGAGTTTTTTTAAAAATTCAAGATCTGAAATATGAACATCTACCTATGTCATTTCTAATTTAAATCGATGGTCGCAGCCTCGCGTCAGCTTTACTTGATACACTAAATTTCCTCTTCGCGTACATATTTCCTACCAGTTTTCGTTTTCCTCATGCTGCTGTCAAATCGGGCCTGAGCCACCCATGAAATGACGTGATAAAGTCGCGTAATTAAAATATGAACAGCGTTCATCTGTTGCCCCAGCATTCGTCTAGAGCCAGCATGGGGTGGCCTCTAATCGTTGTTGTTTGCCCCATTGCCTGTGGTACAAAAGAAAAGAGAAAAAAAAAATATGATCGGTGCTCTATTTTAAATAAATGTTTGTGGTGCCAAGCAGAGCAAAAAGTTATTTGTATTGGCTCAAGGATAGAGACCGGCAGCGAGTCTGGAACACGATGTGCGGCTCTCACGGATGCGACAACAACTGCAACTGTTTGGGGCCCAACACATGGTATGGCAAAGTATGGCATGGTATGGCATGGTATGGCATTGTATGGCCCGCTCCTTAAGCCCGATCTGACTGTGACTGCCCCAGCTGCGGGAGCTAATAAATTTTTAAGTCAAGACGCTTTGTCTGTTGTCTGCTTCGCCTGCCGCGCTCTATTGATCGTTAAGTAAATTGTCTGCAATTATGCCAAAAGGGAAAATAATAGAAATTATAACGAAAATGCTGTTGACTCTTGCCTGCAAATTGTGGGAAGACACCACAACGTGGCCTCCCTCCACTTGGTAACCACTTCCACCACCACACTTCACTTCCCTTCACTTCAATTCACATCACATCTTTTCAGTTGAGTTGAATTCAGTTCCCATTTTATGCACAAATGTGAATTGACGCGTTTCTTGTTGCTGTTGTTGTTGTTGTTTCTTTTTATTGTCTATCGCTTTGTATCGAGTAAAATGCTGGTGCTCATAATTTTCCTTTAGGTGGCAAATTGCCGGCAGTTTTCCCGTTTACCATGTGGGTCAAAATGCACACGAATGCGAGCTCAATCGAATCTCGGCATTTTCAATCTTGACATTCATATTTATTTATTTGTAACTCGTGCAAATTCATTTAATTGTTTGCTGATAAGTGAAACTTACTACTGCAATCTGAAAATTTAAGACTGGCTAACAAACTGGCTGTCTGTCTGTCTGTCGAACTGACGAACTGATAGACAAAGTCTGACAACTTGGCTGGACAACTGTCTGTGGTCTTTTTGTGGCTTTGTGGCTTGACTTTGTCTAAATCGACTATCGACATGTTACATCCGCGCCGACTCTCAGCCGTGTTCAATAAACATGGCCAATAACAACAACAGCAACAGCAACAAAATCAATTAAGCAGTTGCCATGCGATGCTAATAATAACTATGCCACGCCCCAAAATCATCGCCTGCCTTACAGAACCAGAGCCTGTCGCTTAACATGAGATTCGACTCTGGGCATTTGCATTTGTCGATCATGCGAGGGTTGCCCAATCAACTGTTAACTGATTAAGGCCGACATTAAAGTCATATAAAGTATTTAAAGTAGAGACTGAGAGTTAGACGACTGCATTTTGTACAGTAGCTTTTAAATACAGGAATGAAAATATTGGAAACATTTGATTTAATCCTACACTGTCATTCAATTACTTAAATTAAACTTAACTTTTATTTATTAATGCTTAAGTGTTTTCAAAATAAGCTAATAAAAATAAAATGTTACCTGGTTGTTAGGATCGATTATAATCAATATTTGTTGTTGAAATAATAATATAAAAAAATCAATAAAATAATAAAAATCAGATTTTAGTTGATTAGGATTCATATTATTTGTACTGTGATTCAAAACTCAAATTGAAATATTATTTTAAAAATATTTATTAATTGTAATCGATTCACATATTTTGATAAATAAATCTGCTCAGACGGAATATTTATAAAATAATTTCTTCAATAACTAGTTTTACTGTCATAACCAGAGTCATAAGAAAGTCAAGTAAAAGTCAGAGTAGAAAGAAAAAGTTATAGAGTGAACCTCGCACACATGTTGCATGTTGCTTTGGCCCAACGAAGTAGCGATCGTTTTGATTGACTGACTGACCGACTGACTGACTGACTGTGACTATGTTGATCCTGCAGACATTTGATTGATGCATGTTCGCCGGGCAAACAGACAAAATGCTTAATTGGCGCATATTCATGACAAGCCCCAAAAGGCAGCCCAGAAAATGCAGATTACATAAAGCGTCGAGTGGTTGACAAATGTCTGGGCAGGACTTTGATCCTGTTTTCACACATTGTGCAACACGCCCCAGTTGGACAACTGAACAACAAAGTTGTTGTTGTTGTTGTTGTTGCCCCGCCCGCGCATTGTCACTCTTTCAATTGCAATTGGAAATCGCAACGTGTAAAAATATTTGTGTAACTGAATTCGATTTGATTTTTTATTTTTTAATCTTTTTTTTATATTTCTTAGTTTGTTTCTGTTTCTGATTGCTGCAGTTGATGCATTTCAAATGAGTTGATTTATGGCAACATTTCGGCTGGCTTTTGACTGACTGACTGACTGACTGACGCTGACTGACTGACTGAGTGACTGACGAACTGACTGACTGACTTTGCTAACTGGCTGGCTGCCTGTCGCGTTGCATGAATGAAGGCTTGTTGATGTTGTGACAGCTCCAAAAACTGGCCAACATCCAGTCGACTCAAAAAAAATGAAACAAAAATAAAGACATGTTAAACTGCTTTAATTACTCAGCTAGCAAATGTATAACAGTCTAACTGTACAAATGTACAACTGTACACATGTATATACTTTGCATTTGTGGGCCAAAAGATTTATGAGAATTTATGCCGCGCCCAGTTGCCAAGAGAGTTGGCTCAGTCAACTGACTGTGGCCCTTTTGGCCAAAAGGAAAGTTGTTGGACATGCGACGACTTATCTTAACTGACCTGCAGTTACGTTTTTGTTTTGTTTGTTTGACTCCCACGCGACAGCAACAACATCTAAAGCGACACGAATTGAAACCCAAATGGCACACATGGTCACCCCCCCAGCCACCCACCTACCCCTTTTAGCCATCTCACTCGCCCTCACACACAGTTGTTGCCTCCTCAGTCAGAGACTTTGATAAATTCCGCACAAACACACACGAGCATTTGAATAATGAAGCGGGGGCTCAGAGTCTCTGTCTCCATCTCAGTCTGAGCCTTAGAGTCTTGGCCACAGCATCCGTTGCTGGCCAAGAGTCGCTGCTGCCTGGCGACTGTTGGGGGCATCAATCTGTCAACGCCGTCGCCGTTTGTTGCATGCGCGTGCGCACAGTTTGAGTTCGATGGGTTTTCTGCCACTGGCGGCCTGGCCAAAGGCAAAGTCAAACAACCAGCAACAACAACCAACAACAACAACCAACAACAACAACCAACAACAACAACCAGAGCAATATGCAACAGTTAAATCGCGTGCCGCATGAGGCAGCAGTTGGCTGAGGCGGCTTTGTCGCCACACTGCCACAGTGGTTCCAATAAGTATTTAAGGTCACATTAGCTTATAACTTAATGTGCTCAAAAAATTGTTAAAACTTAATTGTGCAACAAAAAAATAACATAGTTTTTTTTTAACAAAAAAATAAAATTTTTATCTTTATTATTTACAAAATATTATTTTCAAAGTATGTATATTTCTTAGGTACAAATTTTTATTAAGTTTTGAAAATATTAATTACTTAAATTCTTCAATTCTTGAAGAGTTGCAAATGTACCAATTTAAAAATGGAATAAATGTGAAAGCCCAGAAAACAGTTTAGTTCGTAGTAAAATAATACAATGCAATTTCAAAATCTTCTAGCTGATGAAATATTGTGCATAAAATTAAACAAGCACCCAAAAATTCAGATATTTGTTGGTTTTCGTTACAAAGACTGTTCGAGATAAATTAAAATTTTTAAAATATGATTAAATAATTAAAAGAATGAGTTATTAAATATTCAACGAGATTTTGAGTTATAATCGTTATTTTGTCTCATCTCATTTCACAAAATACTTCGCAGTAAATAGGCCAATTGTACCACTGTGCGTGGCGTGGGTCGTCTATCAATTAAACAAAGCGGCAGCTTCGACTGCGACTGCGACGGCGACGGCGACTTCGGTTGCAATATCAAATGCAAGGCCGGCCATGACGGCCACCCAAAACGCTGCTCCAGTTGCCTTTTGTGGCATCAACATTGTGGCATGGCAACGCTTGTCGCTTCCGCTCTGCAACGTGGCAAACGTGGCAGCGATTCGACCATGCAACACAACCATGCAACCAGTTTGTGTCGCGTCTCGTCTTGTCTCGTCTTGCGGCAGGATTTGCGCGACATGGCGCATTATTTAACGACACAATTCGTGCAACTCCCACGCATTGCACAAACTGAAAGCGAAAAATGCAGCACACAGAGAGTTGTGCCGCTAAATGTTGCAGTTGTTGCTGTTGTTGTTGTTGCAGTTGTTGTTGTTGTTGTTGTTGTTGTTGTTGTTGTTGCTTAACTGATGCCCCAGCGACCGAAATTGGCGCAAAAATGTCACCAGGTTGCACTCCCTGGATATGCATCGATCATCGCAAGCGAAAATGTCAAATTGGCGGCGCGTTTATCGACCCACAAAAGCGGCTTTAATGTCAGTTAAGCAATTTGACAAATGACTTGAGATATCACCCAAAAGAAAAAAGAAAAAAATACACACACAAAATGTTGAAAGCTGCGTTTTCGACTTGCCAAAGGAGAGATGAGAAACAAACTCCGATACACCGAAAATAAAGAAATCATTCTAAAATTCTAGTTTAAAATTCTGCATTTTCGAATGTATTTCCTTTAGGAATGTAAACAGAATATAAATGTTAAATGAACATAACTTGCGGATAAAATGGCAATTACTAAGCATTAAAATAATCAAAAAAGAATAAAATATTTGATTTTATTGGAACAATATTTGTAGGGTCAAAATATAGGGTAAATTATGGAATTGAATTAACTATTCAAATTTTTTTTTTATTAATATACGTATATTACTTGTATATTGAATTTCAACTAAAAACATTTGACTTTAAAAAATTAAATATAAATGATAATATTATTATATGTATTTAATATATATAAATTTGAACTTGAGCTGAAGGGATACAAAAACAAATTAAATATTAAAAGTGCAAAGATCTGGGAATGTTTCGTAAAGGATTTAAGATACTCCTAGATTACCGAACTTGTGACACTGTTTGAAATTGATTTTCTTTTTTTTTTCTGTGTACATTTACAACTGCAGCTACCTGTGTGATTTGATTTTTATTTTATTTGTATTTGTATTTTTTTTTTTTGGTGGAGGGGTTATCGACTGCGTCTAATCGGCGATTAAAATGTTTGCCTGCGTGTAAGATCAGTGGAAGATCGATGCCATCGTCATTGGACGTTCATAAATGCGAGCGTATCGCATTTCAGCCAACAAGCTGCAACTGCCACAAATTACACGCAGCACGGCGACAACGGGCATTAATAATTGGCTTAAACTAAATGCAATATCAAAGCAAGCTGGCAAGCGTTATCAATAAGTAACTGTTCAATGTGCCACGCCCTCGCACGCACTGCGTCTCTTTGGGGCGAACTGGCAACAGGATGGATGACAAATTGCGCAAATCCATGAGATAGTTTTGCACACTGGACACTCGCAGTCGCAGTCGCACTCGCACTCCATTCCATTGCCAATTGCCAATTGCATAATGCATTGCAGCTAAGATTTGTATCTGTTTTTTGCATGCGGCAACGTCGTTGTTGGCCATGTTGTTGACTCAAAACGCTGTCAAAAGTGGCAAAAGCAAAAATGATTCGTGCGATAAAAAAGACTCAAGCCAGGCAAACCAAACAAATGAACACTCCGAAAAACTCCACTCAGTTGAAGTTGGCCCAAAGCTGGGCTAGGCCTGGCCAATGGTCAATGGCCATGTGCATTTAATAAACAATTTTGCACCATTTTTTTTTTTACTCTTGTAAGACAGGCGGCAACTGCAAATGTTGTTGCTGCTGTTTCTGCTGCCAATTCTGTTAATTGCCATCGTTAGCTGGTCATCTGCAAGCGAGTCTTATCAATTATCTGAGCTGGCCACATCGATGGCAATTAGCCAGGCTAAGCGTCTAATTAAGTTGCCCCTGCCTTCAGTTTGCAGCCTTGCAGCAAAAATTACCATTTTAACCCCTTTTTCCCACTTTTCACACAAAAAGTGCCTTTTTCGCAATTTTCAAAAAATTATAAAAAATACTAGGAAAAATATTTTTGAAATTTTTTTTTTGCAGATACTCTTAGAATTGTTTGAAGAATTTTTTTGCATCATAACATTTTTTGTTAAAAATCGAGGAATAACGTCGAAAAAAAACCCTTTTACAAAAATTCGAAATACTCCATGGGTACTTAATGGGTTAAAAAAATTTTTTTATCATTCAAACGGAAATTAAATGATACGAATATTTTAGGAAATCTGCATCAAATCTTTTTTGTTTAAAGTATGTTTTTTTGAATATCTTCGTGAACCTATTCAGTTCAGCGGCAGTGTATATTAAATTTGAATAAAAAGGCATTGGGATCTTTCTTTAATGATGTATATAGTTAGTTCTTAAAATAAAAATATAATGGTTTCTATTAATTAATTACTTTCCAAAAATATCCAAAAATATTTAAGCTTGTTTAAAGATAGAATTTCTAGGATTTTATTGTCATATTAATTAAGTATTCAGCTTGGTGTTGATAAGATACCATGCTAACAAGATCAACAATGTGCATTATAATGAGTGTTTTGGTAAATTGTGTAAGAGAAGAAGGAGTGTTAAAATTAAGATTTGTGTACAAATTTAAAGAACACATATCTATGTGTAGTTATATGCGAATTCCCTGCCCCTGACAAGCCACGTTTCCGTTGAATCCGATGTGGATTCCAAAGTTTGT
Source organism: Drosophila suboccidentalis (assembly GCA_037043435.1). NCBI lineage: Eukaryota > Metazoa > Arthropoda > Insecta > Diptera > Drosophilidae > Drosophila > Drosophila suboccidentalis. The sequence continues at coordinate 183,501 of JBAMBK010000908.1, forward strand.
CGCTGATCCTCGCGAATTACGCCTTCATAGAGATCGGCAAACAGACGAATTTCCTCGTCGGTGAGAGTGAGCACCAAAGTGTCGTTCAGCATATCAATGTCAATATCGAAGAGATGCAGAAACTGATCCGAGGTCCGGACATGTTCATCTGGGATGGTTGAGTGTGTTTCAGACATCGCTGCTGCTGGGACAACATGCGGATCTGGATCTGTGGTGCTGTCATTGGATGCTTCAGCTGGATCGCCAGCGCTCACCTGAAACTGAAACTCACGACGACACAGCGGGCACCGAGGATCCCCCCTCACCTGTAAATAGCGTTCTAGGCAATCTGAGCAAAATGAATGAGCACACGGCAATCGACGAGGACGCTGCTGTTCATCGAAACAGAATATGCATGGGCTAAGGATAGTCTTCATGATATATAGTTGTATTGAGATCCACGCGAACTTCCAATCGAAACTCACTGACAACTTAAGAAATCTTTCAATTAAACACATTCGATTGTTAAACTCGCTGCTAGGATTCAATATTGATGAATTAAAGCTGAACAAAAAAAACACAGCCCACTTGATAAAACTTTAAAACTGAGGGGACAAAAGAAAATGTATGGAAAACATATCTAATATATATAAGTTAAAAAAAATTGTTTGTATATGAATCATAAATTATGATTATTAGATAAATTAAAGAAACTCTATCTAAGTATTTATTGTTTATTATTTAAATTAAACAAAACATTCAGAAGATTTAATAATTGTTTATTTATTTCAGTCCGGGAGAAACTATCATTTAGTTCACTTACCATTCACCTACCTGTCTCTATGTAAACAAACGTAACATATTAATTAATAACTAGCTTATAAAAGTTCTTTCTAACTGCCTGCAGCAATTTAAAACTAAATAACAATTAAGAGGTTAAAAAAGTTTAATAAGCCCATTTGACATTCAATTTGAATCCGAGATTTCAATGCCACAATAAACTTAAAATTAAACTGTTATTTTTTATGGTAAGCATATGACAGGCTCTGGGAATATTCTGTATGCTAGCAGATAATAATTTCGTTTAATCTTGGCCAAAAGTTTATGGCAATTTTGAAACTGTTGACGGCAACGTTACTGCACCCGTTGTTCTACCCGTTGCAGTTGGCATTGTTGTTATTGAAGTTGGAGTTGGGCTCCACTCATTCAAATTGTATTCAAATCAATTACATTCGAACTAAACATAATTCATGTGGTATGGGTTAATACAACAAATTACAACTGACATTTAAACAGAAACATGAAACGGACAATTTAACATGAGGCAAAGCACAAACGGCCAAAATGAATAAAAAGCAACAACAACAAAAGCTCGAAAGAAGCAAAACAAAGGCTGGCAGCCAAACCAATCCAAACAGGCCGCTGCCAGGCATCATATGAGGCAATGGGCAAAAATCGAAAAAAATGGAATAAGCCAAAATGATACGAAAACAAAATTTCAGCAAAAAACTAAAGGCGCACATAAAATCGGAGCCACTCAGGCCAAAAGTGACCTTCAGTGGTCACACTCAAAATATATGTACAAAGAAAAAAACTGCAGCCCCACACAGGCAAGTAAAATAACTACAACAAAACCAAAAACCAAAACCAAAACACAACAAAACAAAACAATAAAATTCTTTTCTCACGATTGTTGACTTTAACACTTACAGCGTCGAAAAGTTACGAGCCATATTCACTGTCATTGCCCCGCCAAAAAATTAAGCCTGACAGCGTGCACTCGTATACAAAACTTGGCGTATCCCAGCAATACCAACAACAACTGCAAATACTTAAGCTACTGTATTGGAGACAAATTTCCAGTTGACGACACGGAAAGCAGGAGCAGGAAGAGAATTATTCGTACTTGCCTCGTTTCAATGGAATTGCGAGAGTAAGAGATAAATGTTCTTTTTGCAGGTCATTTGCAAAAAATGTTTACTTAATTTTATGTGCTTTGCATATTTTTATCTTTTAGCTGCAATGCCATTAAAATTTTGCCAGCGTGTTGAACTCATTTATATCGCTTGATGTTGTTGTTGTTGTTGTTGTTTTCCTTTATCGATTTAATGCATTTTGTAGTTGTCTGCAGGGGCTTTAAATCTGTTTGTTTTTGTTTCTTTTGCAATTAAGTGAAATTTATGTTACTGCAAGTTCGTCGCTTAAGTCTTTTGTTTGCGCGACGCGCGTCGTGGCACGTAAATTGCCAAAAAAACGAATATATATATTTATATGCAGGTATACAGTACATATATTTCCTACTTAGTTGTAGCCCCGGGGCCGCTGCGTGGGTCGATATGCCACATTCCCCTCTCTCTCCCCCTGCCCTGCCATGCTGACTCCCCATGACTTGAGCTGCAGTTGTCCTGGCAGCGATCTTCTCTCTCTCTGCCAGCGGTAGCTTATTTTAATCCGCCGCGTTGGTGGCGTGCATACATAATACATAATTACCGGTTTCACTTTTTGCCTGCCAGTGATTATCGTGGCATTTCTTGATGTTATTTTCCCCCCCTTTATCACCAACCCAAAACAAGCCAGCATTGCGGTTTTTTATTACCCTTCTGTTTGCTGTTGCTTTTCTGGCACATGCATCGTATGGTTTCTTCATTTTTTAATTTTTATGATGTGTTAATGGATATTTTTGTGACATGACCTCCTGGCGAGCTGTTGTTATGGCCGTAGCCAAACCGCCTACTTGACGAGTTCTGCTGCCTGTCTGTCCGATTTATTTAAGCTTCATTCCATAGATACAGATACTACACTCAGACAGTTGTTTTTGTTTATTTATAGTAAGTAAACATTACTATAAAAATGTACATGCTGTTTTAAAAACATGCCCATGAGTTAAGAAAAAATACTTTTTAAATTTAAAGATTCTTAAATTGGACTAAAATTAAGAATTATTTTCAATTATTCCTAAAAATAAAAAAGCAAAATTCCTCTTAATTCTATTATTAACAAAATCTATTCCTGATATAAAAATTATTACGCAAAAAATATTTTTCCAATTTTTAAAATATATATAATAATACTATCCACATTTTTAAAATCTAATTAAATGATTTTAAAGTTAAATCGACTATTTTTGGGCGATTTTATACTACGATTTTTGCAAGTGTAAGAGGGAGAAACGATCTCAGGTGTTATGCAATGCAACGCTATGCATGTCGAGTAAAAAGTGCGCTATAATTGAAGCTATTTAAAGCTCGTTAAATGGCAAGGACAAGTCGAGTGCAAGGCTGACTGTCAGACGCCTAGTCGAAGTCCTGTTCTCGTCTCGGATCGGACAGAACTGTCAATCAATTTGATGTGCAGCGCGAATTTTGAATACCAAAGCTGTCGTGTGGCATGCGATTTATATCTTAATAGCATTTGGCGGCGCTAGATGGCGCCAATGTGCAGACTCCCTAACACATTCGCCAGATCATCAAACTTAAGTGAATCGCACATCAAATGTGTGACCCAGTTTGCTATCGAGATGCAAGTTCTGCGAACTGGAGTTGGAGTCAACGTTGCAGTTGGAATTGGGGCAAGTTGTCGCTCAAATTACACGCACAGTGCTCGGCTCGGCTGAAAGCTGATTACAGGCCTCAAGGCATGCAATTTGCATCAATAAAACTTGAAGTCTTGCCCCGGCAACGTCAGCTGCTGTAGGTCAGTTAGTGATTCCTGTCCCTGTCCCTGTCCCTGTGCCTGTATCTCTATCTCTGCCTGTTCCTATCCCTTACCTTGTCCCTGATACTGCCCTTAAATGCCGTTCATCTTGTTCAGCGTGGCGTTGATTTGTTGACTGCTTCTGCATTTGCCTGTTGCCTGTTGCCTGATCTCTGCCTTCAATCAAGTGACGATGGACGCAAACAAGACCAACAATAAAAAATGATCCGTGTACAGGACGGATTCTGGGGCCGAACCTAACGCACGCCCCATTTACTTTCATCTTTGATCTGAACCGATCTCAGCTCTCTTATCGGATAAGAGTCGGCTTTTCGTCTGGTGTCTGGCCATGGCCACTTGACCGGGCCAATAATTACTTTCTCCATATTGGGTGAGTGGGCAACGACTGTTATTGATTTCTGATTGTGGCCATAATTTTATTATGCATCATTAAGCTGATAAAGTCACTGCTCGCACGTAACAACGCACATTTTCAGGCATTTGCAAATCGCTGAAGAACGCCAAAGTGAAGAAAAATAACAACAACAAAAAAACTCCCATGAAATCAGAGACCATTTTCATGATCGTAAAACTTTCCAAAAATTATGTGTAAATGTGAAAGGTTCATGGCCTATTCGAGTCCAAATTGAAAACACTTTTTCGTATTTCTTTTTTTTCTCGGGGCGCAGGGGTCAAATCATTTGCATGTGAAAAGCTGCCGTTATTATCGTAATGATCGATTAATAAATATTGCCCAATGGTTTGCTACAAATACAAACACTAATTGAGATGTTAGACCCAATAACAAAAGGGCATTCAATCAGTAACAGATTTATACTCGTATTACACAACAACATCTTCAAAGTTCTTCGATCCGTTGTCCATCAAAAGTATTACACGATCAATCTTTGGCCCGATTAATGTCGGTGGCCATAAGCTTACAGCATTTTGACTTTAAGCCCCATCAAACGGCCCTTTTGTTATACTATATTTATATGTGTATCATTGTGCAATTTCCTTTGTGGCAACTCAAGTTGGCTAAATTAACTTCACTTCACATCAAAGGCCGCCGAAGAGAAAAGCAAAACTGCAGTGCCAAAAAAGTGTTGATAAAATCAAATGATGGACTTTAAGGTACCATTTATCAAAAGAATATTAAATACACAGAGTAATATAATAAAATATTTATATTTAGCAAAAATTTAAGATAATAAGAGTAGAAAAAGGAAATTGACGCGACTGGTGAAAGAAATTATATGAGTCTAATTATGTTTTTATAACATTAAAAACCACACAGAAACAAATTTAGCAACTAAATTAAAAAACCATAAAAAATATCGGCAAGCGAGAATGATCGCTAGACTTAATTTGTATAGAGCATTTAGCCCTGACATTTCGCACTCTCCAAAAATTGACGCAGATTGCACCCGCAAATTAATTATTTAAATTCAGAGCTAAATTTGTATTATTATTAGTGCTATTAATATGCAAATAATGAAATATTATGTATTTTCATTAACTGAAAACTACCATAAACATGTTTAAGCTGGATAACTTTAAAATAATCTAATAGATGTCCATGCAGAATATTAATTTGTTAATTGGTTCATTATGTTTGACATCTAACTTGAAATAAATTAAATAAATTATATTTTAAAGCTTCATTTACCCGATTTTCCTTTGCATTTAGAATCACACAAATTTACTGAACAATACTTTCTCACAATATTGACATACTTATGCATTCCCTGTTTACGCTTTTAATTAGTGCAGGGTATAATAACTGCAGCTTCTCCACAGTGCTCAAGTGTTATTTCTGACAGCTCCGACGTCCACTCCAAAAGTGAGATCTGTCATAAAAGCGACCTGGGCCGCTCTTGATTGTGATTTTGATTGTGATTTTGATTTTGATTTTGGCGGGTTTTCGGATGACGGCCCGACTGGGCTGACGGGCTGTCGGGCTTGGACTTGGCTGCCATTTCAAAACGCAACTGCCCAAAAATGTATGCAGATTTTAAATTAAAGCGCGTTATCAGCGACAACAAAATACAACAAAAATATCCATAACCGGTTAACCGATAGCCAATTTGGTCTGGATCTCAGTTTCAGTTGATGGGCTTTCTGTTTTTTATTTTCGTATATTTTGTTTTTGGAGTGGCACTTCCTTAATTGGAGCAGGCATTGCAACAAGTGCAGCGCTAATTTATGATGTTATTTAATAAATATAATTAATGTGAATATCAAGCACAGCAGAAACAAAAGCGATCGAATAAAACGAGGCAAACGAAGCTCATTTGTTGGCAACATAAAAATTACTTAATAATTTCCATCAAAACTAATTAATTTCAATATTATTCAGTCAAGCAGAATTTCGGCCCCGGGGGCATCGTCGTCAACTCGCAGACGAATTGTGGCAAGGGCAATGGCAATGGCGATGGCAACGGTAACTGCAACTGCAACATCAACTGCAACATCAACTTCAACGGCAGCGGTGTGTTAAGCATATTTCCTGGCAACTTAACCCTTTTTTGCCGACTTTGCGCTTTGATGATTGTTGTTGTGGCACATAAAAATGCTTATTACTTGCAGCCGTTGTTGCAGCAGCGCCCAAAGGCGATTTACATTTATTATATGTGCTTAAACAGTGAGTCAAGTCATTGTTTTGACAATATACAGAATCTAAAAAATAAACAGCTTTTTAATTTCTTCCAATTTAATTATATTTATACATAGATCATACACAAAATTATGTAAATAAACAGTATAAATTATTTGGTTTAACTATTTTAAAAAAATAAAGAATATATATGCAAATTTGTTTTTTTTGGCAAGTATTTTCTATGTTGTTAAGAAAATTTATATTATTTTTTGCAAACAAACAAAACATTTTCTTTCTTTTATTTTATCTTATTTCATTTTCCAAAATAAAAGTAAGTTACTTATAATTCTATATTTGTCAATACAATTACTTCACAGACTGTTGATATCTCTCACTCTCCCTCTCTGTCTTTCTCTCTCTCTCTCTTCCTCTCCCCCTCTCTCTTCCTCTCCCTCTCTCTCTCTCATATTCTCCATCTCTCCTTGTTTCTTAGTATTTTTGGGTAACTTAAATCAATTGCTGCACATAGTGGCCAAAAGCGTCAACTGCTGTAGCCATAGCTGAAGCTGCAAACTTCATCTCCATCTCCAACTTCCTCTCCCCTACCCATCCCCGATTGCTTCCTCAAATCTGTGGACCATTCGCTACGCTTGAGTAATTTCATTTTTGGCGTCTTTGTCCTTACTGGCAAATGACTTGAGTCTTCAGTGTCGGGGCTTCCTATCCAGCCATCCAGCCAGCTTTTATGGCATTTATGCTACTTATGCAGCGTCTTTTACTGCGGCTGCAGTCCGCAGTGCGGCCAAAATGACCGTAATTAATCAATTTGAGGCAAAGTGGCAGGCAGCTTGAGGAGTGGCAGGGCGTTCGGTCAACGGCAATGTCCGTGTAATAACAATGAAAACAGCGTGTGTTGCAAACGCAATATGTACACTGGGAAAAAATTACAGTTTTCGTAAAAAATCAACTACAAATGGTGTCAAATGTTTGGGGATTTAGAAGTATGAAATATTCGCACTTAGAAAATATTTTGATTAATTTTTTATTAATTCTTGATTTGATAATCACTTTCTAAATTCATGCCAAAATTAATAAATTTTAACATAACTTTCTCTATAACAATATTATTTTATTAATATTAATAATTTAATTAATAAATATATTTTAATAATTTTTATTTATATTTTTACATATAAATATTTTACTCGCGATGAAAAATTTAATTTATAAGTAATATATTTTTCTATTTATCTAATTCTCATATTTTATGGCAATTGAATCGAACTTCTGCAAAGATACAAATACTGGGCATCTACTCAACTGAAGTGTTTCAACTTCGTTTTTTTTTCAGTGCATGTATACATACTTGTACATACATGTGTAGCTCTTGTTGTGCTACTCATGTATATCTGCACACCATAAATTATGTTCGCACAGGGTTAAGCGCATTATTTAGGCATTCATCACGAGCTTCGACCCAGTCCCCCTCCCCCCCTCAGCCCCCTCTGTGGCAGCTCTCATCTGTTGCCGTGTAATAATTTTTGAAATTTATGTAAACAGTGTTGATTATGGATGAGTTATGTTGCATGTTCTACCCTTTTGTTGGCGTTGCCGTTGCCGTTGCAGTTAATTTAAAGCTTGTTTTGTTGCAGGAACTTGGCCTGCTTGGGGACTCGATGTAAAACCGGCGACTGAGACTTGAGTCATCGGCCAATTGATGTCTTTATTAGGCTAACCGCTACATACACACTGATTCGAGCTAAATATCAAGCGTGCTCAATATATATAAGTATATTTTCCTTGGCTGGCAACAATAAAATGCCACTAGCTTGTGGAACGACTCTTGACTCTGAATTTGACTCTGACTCTGACTCTGAATGTGCTGACAGCTTGAATTTAAGGCGTGTTTGGGGCACTTAGCCAAATCCATGGGAAGCCAAATGTCGATCACGGAGTCTTCTAAGACTCCAAGACATGCATATGCCACATTCATACAGCCCAATTTTTGTATGTGGCATATTAAAATGACACGAACAATTACTTGTCACACACATACACACACACACACACCCGAAATATGAATCTAAAGCCAGAGGTAAAAACCGTTTGGGTGGCGCTTTTGTCTTTTAGAAACGTGCCTTTGCTCGTGCCACATGCAGCGCATGCTGCCAATAATATTTTAATTTTTTATATATATTTTCCATTTGTTTTTTTCTCTATTTTTTGTTTGTTTATTTATTCAGCCATGTCATGCACGTTGGGACACGTAGCCACCCCGGCTGAGCCGGGCACGTTTAGTGGGTACAATCACTCGATAGACTGGCACATGTCCATGCCATGGAACGCATGTCACCTGAACGCCCAGCTTCTGCCACAAGACAAGCACAGTTGCAGCTTGGCCACTCGGCAACTTGGCTAATAGCTAATGGCCTGCGCTTTGAGGCCTTTTAAACATTTTCGGCTGCTGATAAGCACGACAAACATTTAACAAGTAATTAAACAAACTCGTAAACTCTCTGTTCAAGTATCTATCTGTCTCCGTTTCAGTTTCTGTCTCAGTCTCAGTTTCGATCTCTGCTTCAGCTTCAGCTTCAGCCTGGACAGGCGTGTTCTGCTGTCAAAAGTGGGTTAAGGACGCACAGAACTCAACGGTCGCCGCCCCTTGCCGTTGGCAGCCAAACGTTCATTTTGTTTACACAGCCAAAAAAAAAAAAAAAAACAATTTTCAGAAAAATTCAAATATATGCCTTATATTTTATTTGAATCGATAAAACATTTAAAATGCTATAGGGTGAAAAATTAACTTAAGGCAAATCCCCTCTAATCTTACTTAAAAAAATATTCAATTCAAACATTTATTGTTTAAACTGTATTCAAAACAAAGTACTCAGGTTATGCTTAAAAAAAATATATATAATCTAACACTTTTCGCATGTATTCAATTCAAATAAAAATATGAGGGAAAACATTTAATTATATTCGCAAATAAAGAAAAATATTTGTAGTTGTGTCATGTAAAATATTATTTCATATTATAATTAAACACACATTAATATACATAATATGAAAAGTAAAAGATGTAATTGTATATTCATATATTTATTTAAGATTTTATTGAAATACTTGCCACATATGTTTGCATATTTTAATAGATTATATTAAATTAATAAACTATCTTTTCTTTCAGTGTAGGCATTGGGTTTTTGGGATATTTGGTGCAGTTTGTAATAGAGTTGCTGCAAATTTGGCATTGTATTTATGGGCAACGGCACACAGATGTCTGACCCACACCCACATTTCATTAGACCCCACTCCAGTTGCACCACTGGCAGCACACGGTCCACTCGATCCGCTCGCTGGGTTGCCGTGTGATAAATGTGATAATAAATATTCGAGTTGTTTGTGAGTGTTATAATTTAGTGTTGATTAGTTTGCGCAAATAAGAGTTATTGATTCAATTTCAATTAAAAGGATATGAATGTTTTGCGTTAGCGCCAGAATCCACTCCCCCCACTCCCCCCACTCCCCCCACTCCTCCACAACCACCACCATTCACATCCTCTGCTCACCCACTCTTCATCACTGCTCAGAAATCAAAAGACTTAAACAACGAACTCGTTCTGTGTTGTGTGTTTTTTCTCACACCTTTGCATTGATAATTCTGCAGCGGGATTATTAATGATGCCTAATGAGTGGGCTGGGCACTGGAACTGAAACTGGAACTGGAATTGGAAGTGCAACTGCAATTGGGAAATACATTTGCAAGCGAAGGCAAAAGTGGCAATTATGTGTCATTTATATGAGACGACGGAACGTGTAATTTTGTGTAAACTAAAAGCTCAAACATTTATTAACTTAATTTCGTAAGAAGTAAACAAGAACTAGCACTCGTACTCGTACTCGTAATCGTACTTCATGTGTCGCTAGAACAGCCTCTCTGCAAGGGCAACGACAGCTGCCAGCGTCGACAGCGGCCGGAGTTGTAGCCGGAGCTGTTGGACTGCGTCGATGAGGTCGAGGGATTGGGGGAACAACACATCGGGGCAGCTGAAAAGAGATCTCTTTAAATAATGACCAAAGTATCGATTGAAATATCCAGAGACCGCAACAGTTATAATTTTGACTTTCCAAATGAACAATAACTTTTCGACTTTATATCAAATTCATAGATAACAATTATTAGTTAATTTTTTTAGATATCCGTCATAAATACTTATTGTTGAATTTTATTAAATTTCTCTATATTTAATTTGTATTTTAAGTTAGTATAATAATAACAATTATAAAAAATTGTATTTTAAATAAATTATCAATCAATCAAGTTACTGAAATAAATAAAAGTCATCATCAAAAATTATTCTCCAAATTGAGAGTAAATCGAAAACCAAAAATTCTTCAAAATATTTAAATTTCTTGATTGCAAAAACATATATTTTTTAGTTGTTTTTGAATTTTAAAGTTATCAGTGTAAAATAAATTAAACCAAAATTAATAACAATAGTGAAATGTGTTGTGAAATTTGTTTGAAATTTGTTTGAAATTCTAAAATAGAAATCAAATATAATATTGTATTTACCATAAAAATTACGGAAAAAAAGTTAATAAAATTTCTTCGAATTTAATTTTCATATATAACTGTTATAGTCTATAGACATATCACAACTTACTTGGGAAAACAAACGAGGGACGGGGGAGGACTTGGTATAACAAATCTAAATAAGCTACAACGAATAGGAAGACGAAACGAAACGTTGGACGAGACAAAAGCATTATGAGGCCTGATCGGAATGATTGTTGGACAGCTGACGCATGGTGAAGGTGGTTTCTGCATTGACAAAGGGACAAAAGTAAATTAGCTTGGCTTAAAATATACCTCTCGAAGCTCTACCTGGTGTGCGGAAGCCTTCCTGTATCTTGTAGATCTCGTTCAGCTCGCGGGCGCTGCAAAGGGGCGTGTCCACCTGGGTGGTCTCATTGAAGCGGGCGTAGTCGATCTCATAGGCCTGCAGATCCTTGTTGTAGAGCACGACAGGATCGAAGCGATGGCCCCACAGTATCTCAGTGTTAATATAACTGGACCTGGCCTGGGTCGATTGACCCGTGGACTCCACTGTGCCCTCCAGGATAACCACAATCTCGAACTTGTCCTGCAACATGTCGGTGGCATTCATATTGAAGAGCGGCGAGCTCTCATCGATCCTGTGCTCAATCACCATGGGCCAGATGAAGAACAGATCCGACCCAGAATCATCTGTGCCTATTTGCAGCTCGGTAAAGTGCTGGGTCATCACCTCGCCCTCCTTTGTACTGCGTGTTCTGATCAACTGGGCTCGCACTCCGGCGCCAATGATGTGGGACTTCCTCATGTCGCCCACGCGGAACATTAGGGAGAGACTGCCATCCCGTTGACAGATCACCGCATGCTTGGAGAAGAGCAGAGTCTGAGCCCGCTGCTTGGAGCGCGTCATCTTGGCAAAGACAATGCCGGCCATAAAGGCCGACGACATGACGCCATAGATCGACTGGAAGCACATCATAAATATGGCCTCGGGACACTCGGGGGAAGTTGTCCGCACGCCATAGCCAATGGTGTGCTGTGTCTCGATGGAGAACAGAAAGCAGGAGGTGAAGCCATCGATGGCGGAGACACAAGGCGCCCAGCCGGAGTCCTCTAAAAGTGAAAAAATTATTATAGAAGCAACCGTAAATGAAAAATGAAATTTTAAAATTAAACTATTATTTACACAATAACAAAAAAATAAAAAACATTTTTCAAAAAAATAAATAGAGAAAATCTCTTAAATTAAATAAAAAAGATTTAAGCATCATATAAAGTAGCCCGAATTCAGCAAGGAAACAAGAAAATATAGTGAAAACAAACGTAATTAATTAAACCTTTTTAAAGTTAATAAATAATTAAAGTTGATATTAGTAAAGATATCCAAAATCTGAGTAATTTTTAAAACATGGTAAATTTATTAAATAAATAGTTTTATGAATAATTAAATTTACAACTTATTAGTCTTAATCAATATGGACTTAGCAATTTTTCGATGATTTTCAGCTATTATTTTTTTAATTTACTGCTTTACTCACCCTGATTGTGTGGCAGATGCAGCTCCTCCAGATCGCCGTGGGTGAACATGATGAGCCACCAGATGAGTGCAAAGAACAGCCAGGACAAGATGAAGCTCAGTGCAAAGGCGAGCAGTGTCCAGCGCCATTGCCAGTCCACCATTGTTGTGTACATGTCCTGCAGAAAACGCACTCTCCTGCGCTGCAGATGTTTCTGCACCACGTTGCAATCCCCATTCTTGAAAACGGCGCGTCGTCGCACACGTCGCATGCTGCCAGGTCGAAAGTTGCGGGATCTGTAGGGAAAAATTATTAATAGTTAATGCAGTTAAGTTTCAGCAAAGAAGTTGAATAAATTAATGAAAAGTAAGGGAAATGAGAAAAAGATTTTCCATCGCTGCCTAAAAGTATGCTAATTTTTTTGACAATATTTACTTTGCATTTTAAAATAAATTTTTTTTTTTTTTTTTTTTTTTTTAAATTTCTTATTGTTTATTTAATTATTCTGTTGTTATTTACAACAACTTAAATTAAACTTATATGCTAGCTTCTAATACAACCTAGTCAAAAGGCTAGGTAATGCTGCTAAGTTACTAACAAAGTTGCCTAGTGGCAAGGTCAATTGGGTGATGTCGCTTCAGTTTAAAATAAATGGAACTGCATGTTGAGTAATAAACTTTGGAAATTTTATTATAAATATATGTAAATATATATCGTATGTTTATTTTAATAAATCTACTAATTACTTATGAACTTATATAACAGAGATCTTAAGAGAATAAGCTAAATTATTGATAAAACTAATTGAATTAAATGTATTCCTCGCTGACAGTGATGGTTATTTCCCTCTGTTATTGCCATCAAGTGCAGCTCTAAATGCAAATGAGTAGATTCACTAGCAAATGAATAGATTCACTTGCAGTCAGTGTGACTTCAATGTCACTTAGTCTATCTACAAATGAATTGCCTGTCCAGACATGCTGGCTAATTGTCTAAATTAAGAGTGCACAGATGAAGCAACAAAGTGCAACTAATTAACACGGCATTTCATTTGGTCAATGTCAGCTTAAAAGCACTAAAGATCCACTTGACACTATGTTCGAATCCCTGGCAATCAAATTGCAAAACTCTCGGCTGATAATTGCAACAAAGATTTAATCCCAAGTTCAACCCGCATGCAATTTGCAATTGAAATTGTGTTAATTTGAAGCCCCTTTGGCACTTGAAGTGAGCTTGGGCGATTAATTGACATTGTGCTGGTTCCATAAATAAAATTTAATCGAATTTAACGCACAACTCAGGCCTCAAATGATTCATAGCACTTTGAAGATGGATAGAAACGCCGCCGTCGCGTCGCTTAATTGTTAATTGCCTAAACTTTTTTTTTTTATTTCTTTTTTTTTTTTTTAAACAATGTGTTGCCGCCAACGCAGTCAGAAGAGGCTTCAAATTTTGCAGCAGGAAATGACTTCATAATGTGGGAAAAATGCGGGAGAAGTGATTGATAAAAACGTGGAAGCGATAAAGTTGAAACAAATCGTTTAACGAGTGAGAAATAAATACGCAAATGTCACTTTTGACAGATGAATAATGCGTCGTCGAGTGGACCCAATTTCAAGTGGTAGGCTAATGAGTCGCGTTGAATAGAATAGGGAAATATGTATGTACTCATGTATCTGAGAGACTTTTCATTAAGATAATGCCCGTAACTCAAGTCAAAATGCAACAAGTCGAGCTGCGGCGTGGGCGGTTGTATAAATTACAACCGCAAACAGCGCACGGAGCACTTAAAACCAAATAAGCGTCGCACTGCTAATCAGCTAAACAAATCGTATCTGCGCGACTTGTGTGTGTATCTATTAGATACACTCGGACAAAAAAAATCATTTTCAAATTCTAGCTAAAGATTCCGGACTTAGAATTTTTTTAAGAATACACTTATCTCAGATCAAACGATTTCTCATATGAAATTTGACTAATAACCCGAAGAATACCATAAGGAAAACAAAAATGGGAAGCATGTAATTTGAAAATAAAACTTGGTACACCAAATTATACATGTTACAAGATAATTTAAATTAAAAAAAAAAACATATTGGGAAGGCAAAAATTAGTAAATGCCACAATAGAAAAAAAAAAATATTCAAAATCGCACAATGTAATAAAAATGTGTATTTTAATGTTGGAAATAAAATGCATCCAAAAGCAGATAAATCTTAGCTAATTTTCCTAATACTAACTGAAATGATTTTTCGTTATTTTTGTATTCTAAATATTTTTTAATGTTTCCTTTTTTTTTTATCCTTATTTTGCTTTCTTTAATCACTGCACACTGACACTGTTTGGGATTGATTTGACAACCCAGTAACTGATTTCTTTCTGTGTATTTTTGCACATAAAGTACACCGTTGATTGGGCTGCAAGTTCAAGTTGAATGTCGAGCTGCAGTTTAGAATTATATAAGCTAAATATTTAGGCGCACCCTTTGGCCAGTGAATGACTTGATCCCTTGAGCGCCTCGTAGTAGACGCCCGCCTGGGAGGGCGTGTGGGAGATGCCCCTCATATATTGTCGCTTCCACTCCTTCATATGGGCAAAGGTCTCGTCCTTATCCCCCTCTGCATCAACTGGATCCTGCAGCACCTGCACATCACTTAAAGGCACCTGCATTTCGATCTCTTAACGCGATCACGCACTAAACTCAACTGAAACTGAAACTGCGGCCAACGATTGTGATCTCAGGCCAACATCATCAATGGCCAAGTTGTCAGTGTTTGGCTTGGGAATTAGAGCAGCTCTAACTAATAATCCTCTATTGACTCTACCACTTAGACGCCTGCCAAAACATGGGCAAATACGAGCACTCGTTGTTGGCCTTAATGGCTTCCCCTGCGACTTACCTGCAACTTGGCTGACGCTGGAACGATTTGCCATTTGTGGAGAGGCCATAGAAGCTGGCCGGACGATTGGGCACTATCGTGATGGGATACGATTGTGGATTACTGATCACACTGTCCAGCGAATCCGGATCCTCCTCAATTGTCGACGGTCTCTTCAAAGGCTGTGCCGACTTCTCTTTATTATAGCCCGAAGTTGTCATCGCTGGCGCCGTTGTTGTCACAGCTGCCGTGTGGCTCGTGAAATTGAAACGCATCTGTGGATGTCACATTTAAAATTGACCTCGTAAATGACATTCTATATTTGTATCATTTGGAGGCATTCAACAGGAAACTTTGATAGTCAATCACAATAATTGATTACCACATTTTGCATTCACAAGGAAACTTTTAAGCTCATCATTCAGTAGGTATTGATTACTAAACTGCATAATTTCAATTATCTGCTGAATGCCCCCATTTATTCAAATACTTGCAAGGTGCGATAAATGTATCGTATATAATAGATTTGGTTTATTTTCGCAAAACTTGAACGTGCTCAGAAACAACACCACTTTTATCAGTTCAGAAAATAAAGCCCCTGCAGCACCCAAAGGGGTGCTAAATTTGTCACTCTTACAGCACATTGTTTGCAGTTTGGATGATGCAAACTATTTCTTTGTAGAAAAAAATATCTTAACTTCTTTGTACTGACTGACTAAAAAACTGTCTGATTGGTTACGCGACCTTTTGGGAATCTGTATGATTCACATATATTAAAGTGATAAATTTAATTTGATTCTTTTAAAAATATTTCCAGAAGGAGAAAGATGAGAAAGGGAAAGATGCCATTTCTAGCTTGCAAGTATCATCCAGCTTTTATCAGCATTTAATATCTATCAATGCCAGCTTTAATTTTCTAATATTTATACCCTTAACTTGGGCTTAAATTTGTCATGGGAAGAAGGTCGGAAAGAATTCACAGCAGCTTCCGTCTTTGTTCATCTAATCCTACTTGATCGCTTAAGAATGTGTTAGGCTGGCTAAAAATACATAAAAAAAACTTAAACACTGACACACCTTCGAATTATTTTCTTTGCTATTTATTTTTTGTATTTGGCTCGTTTGAGATTAAATATTTTTAGCACCTTTTTACGAGCGGATTATTTTCAATTAATTGGCACCTTTAAAACGAGCATTAGGCGTGTTTTTTTTTATTATGCAAAATACTTTAACACATCTTTAACAATGAATTTGATTTTCTTTGGCATAAAAACCGCTAAAACTTGGACATTGTTATCAAAACGAACGCGCGTCGATCCAGAAACGAAACGAAACTAACGAGAGGAAGAGATCACGGGGCAACTGTAGGCGAATCAAACAGAAGCTGACGATGCCACAGAAGCTGGGCTGTAAGTCAGTCCAACGGATTAAATGATGACCGACTGACGGCGACACCGACAACGCGAGTGGCAACGACAGCAAGAAAATATCAAAACTAAACAAAAGTTGTGAACAAAAGGCGGCTCGGCTGTAAATGAGCTCAGTTACGCACACTTGCACACAGTGCCAGCTCGCACTCGGTAGAGTGGATTGATGCTCTCACAGATACAGCAGACAGATAGAGAAAGATACATTTACACACACAGATAACTGTGCCGTTTTGATACGAGAAAAGTTCAATTGAAATGATTTTTTAAATTGAAAATGAGGCGGAAGATAAGCACGATAAGTGCCTGCTGCTTATCTATATTTGATGTTTTCAATATGCAATGTATAAAAAAAAGTAAAACTAAAAACAGAGAGAGAGAAAGTACAACCTTGTGATTCAATGTTTTTTTTCTCACAAGGGTGGCGTATACGTAATATTGCAATCAGCATTTACCTCGGCAATATTCGCGAATCTGTCCGACGGGGGGTAAACATTGATAACAGTTGATAGAACTCACGAGCGATTTATGACACACACACAAAAGTAAGGGGGAACGAGGCGAATACGTAATATTTACGCACCGTTGACTGTTTAAAAGGGTCACGTGTCATTTTGTTGCATGCCACAAATAAATCTGGCAGTCAACGCGGAAGCTAAAGAATGGGAATTGAGTTCAAGTTACGCTCCATAAATGCGAGTGTACCAATATTTTCTCCAATTAATTAAGAGCTTGTAAATAATATATCAAAATCTGTGAAAAACTTCAGATATAATCTATTGAGAAGGGTATTTATTATAGTTAAAATATATAAATATATTTAAATGTGTATATAGATAAATATATAATCGTGCTTGCTGTACTCCAATCAATGCTCAATTTGCAGAAACGGATGCTTGAGAATTTCTGTGGCCGACATTCGACATAGTCGCGACTTGTCCAACAGTGAATTTATCAGATGTTGCGCATCTATGCTGAGACTCGACACATATTTCAAGGGTATCGCATGGGAGTCCTTCTGTATGCTCTCAAAAACATCGCTCGACTGACTGCACTCATTACCAAAGGGCAGCTGATTGCACAGCAGGAAGTATAAAGTCACTCCCAATGACCAGCAATCGACACGAAAGTCATAGCCCTTGTAGTTGATCAGTTCCGGAGCCATGTAGTGAGGAGTGCCACACCATTGATAGAGGTCACGACCCTCGTAGAACGTGGCCAGCCCGAAGTCGGCAATCTTCACTACAGAAACATCGAATGATGGTAAATCGGAGCCCGGATTGAACTGCACCAGGAGATTATCCAGCTTGATGTCCCGATGAATTATCTGAGAGGAGTGAATGTACTCGAGTCCCTTGGCCACATCGACCATGATGCGTTGAACGAAACTCTCGTCAAAAGGGGAACTTCTAGACATTTTTAGTTTAAGTAGATCACAGTTTAAGCGTTCAACCACAATGTAAATGTACTTGGACTGCTCCACCGTGTAGATCAAATCGATAATGTTCTCGTGACTCTGCAATTGGCGTAAAATCTCAATTTCCGAATACGTGTTTTTGGTCCTTACACACATGTGATCCCTGTCGACCATTTTCATGATATAGGCCAAGTTGCTATTGGCCTTGGCGGAGCCCTCGAATATAACCGACCATTTGTTCTGGCGAATTGGCGGAGTTACTATATCGATATAAAGCGTTATCGACTCGGGCAGCTGATCGGGTGTGAGGTGAAGCAAGAAATTCTGTTTGTCACTGCTTTCATTCCCATCACACAATTCTTTCATTCGCATTATGGAGCCCAGAAGTTGGACATAGCTCTTGTTGATGTTGTAGCCAATGTCCACAAAAGTTTCACTCTTGCAACAGCAGACAATGATGTCGCCCTCGAAAATGTCATCCAAGGATAGAATTTGTGTGCCGTCAACACGATAGATTCGCGTTATGGCCGATTTGATCACCACATGCCGTGCAAGTGAGACGGTAAGTGACTCCAGCAGTTTTTTGAATGCCTGGTACTGCTTCTTCGATATGGTCAACGAAATGCCTCCAAAATATTGATCCATATTACGCAGAAAACAAGCTCGTCTCGCCTTGTTCGGCTGCCGCTCGCTCGACGGACAGAGACTGACACTTTGACTCTGACTTGGCTGCAACTCGGCTGCATTCCGCGACTTGCGCTCAAACTCAAACATGGACGGGAAGAATCTCATGTTCCTGACTGACTTAAATAACTAACTGATGTAAATAATGTAATTTGTGTGTTCTTCTTGAAATTTAATGTTTATATACTGTGATAGTATCTCTTTATTTCGTATAAGAATTTTGACAAGTAACACTACGAATAATAAAAAAAATACTGGAATTGAAATAAAAACAAAGAAAACGTAACATTTGCCATTTAAAAATTTAAACTTAGAAAAATGATAGAGCTTATCTTACTATTTTGAAACATATTTTATTACAAATCGCGCGATAACTGAAAGAACTTTATAAAAAGAATTCTTAGAATACCAAAATTGTGTTATGATATTAAGAACAATCATCATGAAGTTTTATAAAAAGAAAACAAAAATAAGGATAAATGGTATTTTAAATTTAAAATTGAATCAAATCTTTCATCAAAAATACATTATTAAAAGCCGCGAAATTTAATTACAATTTAATAACATATTTGGAAATTCCTCTTCCATCTCCCTATAATATTTAGGGTTCTCTAAATGTGACTCTGATTTTTTATTGTCTTTGGTTTTTAGTTCGATCTTCTAACTAACTAGCGAACTTGGTATTTAATACCCGCTGACAGTTTCCATGCGGCAGTCGCAGCTTAAAAGCTGTAGACAGATAAAGGGGAGAGTGGGGAGAGTGATAACAACAACTACATGAATTACGGGCATTTCTCGCTAAATTGTGAATGGCAGCAGTCGACGGTCGACGGTCGACAGCTGATGATGATGCTGTTGATGAAGAGCTCCCAAGCAGCTGTGATAATTGAATAATCAGCTTTGTTACGCGGCTTGACAATGAGCGTGACCCAAGATACAAACAAACATACATACAAATGCACTACCGGATTGTGTGATCACAGAGTGTGCACATACTTACCTCCTCCCTTCTCCTGCATTGTATGGTGCAAATTTGTAGTCAATTATTGGGACATTTTGTAATCTTAACACACGGTCAGGGGGTGTTTATTTATTTTTAATGCCCATTCGAGTCTATTTTTAATTTAAAGTGTACCTCATTTGTCTTTGTAATTATCGTATTTTTGAGATTTATATATTTTGTGTTTAACAAGTTTTAGTCTTTGTATATAAAACCAAACTGGGGCGGACTACATAAATAAATTTAAGCAATAGCCAGACAGCTTTAATCATATTTGTATCTATGTAAATGAAACTGTTTATCCTGACGGACAGACTAATTATTGTGCAGCCAAAACGGTAAGACCTAGAAGGCTGCGTACGCGTCTGCCTTACACTTATATGACTTCTGTTTTTCTTAATATTGGAAGAAGATTCAAGTTATTTATTTAACCATTTGATTAAATGGCTTTGCCAATTTGCTGTCGTATACATATATGTATTCTAAACGTTTTTTCTCAGCAGGCCTATCAATGCGCCAAGTAGAGTTGGGTCGTTTAGTTCTGAAAAAGTTCAAATGAACGGGTCATTAAAATGAACTAATGAACTTATTCAGTCTTTCATGAACTATATAGTTCATTTGGTCAGTTGGTCCGTTATTATTAAATTTTTTTTTATCTTACTCAGCCCTGGAGTCGTTGAAGCTCGAAGACAAAGTTAATTTTGGAATTCAATTTTATAATCTAGTTGATTTACCCAAAATTATACAGCTTTGTCTTAAAGCGCCTTTGTATTGTGACGACATCTGTGCAGTGTGAGAGAACCTTCTGAATTGCTGATCAGATTATTATGGTCAGACGGTGCTTATTGCTTCCAGAGAAAGTTGACCAACTGACATTTTTACATCATAACATGTAGCAGTATATTTTATCCCATAAAAAAACCTCTTTACGCGGTAAAAGTCTAGTGACGAAAACATTTTCATGCCCCAAAATTTCTGATATCCAATTTTGTGACGAATAATATTAAGTATTACATATGAATAAAATAAAAAAAAAATTTGCACTCGGCACATTGCGCTTAAATGTCTCAATTCTTCATACCAAATAACTGTTTTGCGCAGTGCCGAATGCAAATTTTTTTTTTATTTTATTCATATGTAATACTTAATATTATTCGTCACAAAATTGGATATCAGAAATTTTGGGGCATGAAAATGTTTTCGTCACTAGACTTTTACCGCGTAAAGAGGTTTTTTTATGGGATATCAGAAATTTTTGAATAAGAAATTTTGAAAATTTCAATATTTTTTGACAATATAACTTGTCAAATTATATGGCATGCCAAGCGCAAAAGCTATCAGCATTCTCAAACTCTGGTTGCAATGAAACTTTGTTGCTGGTGCGGCCATGTAATTGTTGCATGCCACATACATATACATACATATATCACCATGCACAGTGCTCACCCACACACACACACACACTTACATTTACATACACACGATTTTGCCATTTTGTGACAGAGTGAGCAGAAGAATATTTAATGCAAATATCATTGTAAAATTATCTTAGTCTGTAGCAATATTAGTTTGTTAGTTGATTTAGCGTTTAGTTTGTACATAAGTGTTGCAGCATTTATACACAGTTACACACACATATACACACACACACAAACGTAGTTTAAGCCTTGTTCGTGTAACATACCCAAAGCCAACAAATCTTTTCCTTACTTCTCATATGCAATATCAGGTGTAAATAGTCAAAAGGCTTTTCAATTTCAATATTGGGTCAAGTGACCTGACTCACAATAAATTTGTTAACGTGTTTGCTGGCAAAGCTCTTGACACACGTTTTTTTGTATCGTATGTAAAATAAACTACAATGTCTTTTATTGGGAGTGGAAAAGTCAATTCAAAGTGAATTAGTCTCAGTGAATATATATTTAAAAATTACTATTTTAACCCATTTCCCAACTTTTCACACAATAAGTGGCTGCTTAGCACTTTTCATAAAATCATAAAATATACTAGCAAAAATATTTTGAAAGTTTTTTTTTGCATTCACTTTTAGGATTGTTTGAAGAATTTTTCTGCATCAAAATATTTTTTGTAAAAAATCGAAGAAAAAAATTGAGAAATAGACTTTTTTTGAATTTTAGATTTTCAATGGGTACTTAATGGGTTAAGGGAAGTTTTGCATCATTCAAACGGAACGACCTTTCCAAAAATATTTTCCAAATTTTTTTAATGTGAAGACTTGACTAATATAGCTGTTAAAGTAAAAAAAAGGGTGTACGAATAAATGTTGGTCTGAGTGTAATGTCTTTTTTTTCAATTTCGAAATTGTAATGCCTAAAAATTTAGTGGCGCCTTCTAGTGGCATGGCGTGGGTACTATGCAACATTTTGTGCAACATAATTTTACGGATGCCGAAAAGTATGCAATACTATTGAATTTAATAACATTTCACATTTTTGGGCGCGCAAATTTAAAATGGAATTTTAAAAAATCAATTAAAAATTAAATAAAAACAATTTAAAAAAAAAAACAAAATGCAAAATTCGGTAAATTAATTAACTTTATTTTAAAATTAGTTTGGTGTCGAAACTGAAAAAAAAGCCAAAAAAAAATTGAGAAATATAAATAAAATTGAGAATCAAAAGATATCGGAAATTCGAGAAAAATTCAACAAAATGTCTGGTATTTTTTTCAAAGCTCTAGCTCAAAAAACAAAAAAGTTGACTTTTTCGGCCGAAAAAATTTTTGTGAAAAATTTCAGAAAATCTATCCTTCATCGTTCAGACCAATCAATTTGATTTGAGGAGATGATTTCTTAAACACCTGTTCCTTGACACTGAAATTTATTTTTAAAATTCGAATAAGTATAAATAGCAAATGCGTTTTAGTTTTAGTACTTCATTAATATGTTTTGACTTTGTTAAATATAAAAATAAAAGTAAAGTAACAAAAATAATAACATAGAAATTCAGTCTAATATTTAGCCACTTATAGATCATTGTAATATAAAAAAAAATATAACCAATTGGAAGATCGAGTTCGAAACAAGGAACTTTGTCTTAAAATCACTGCGGACG